>BPLS01000145.1:6028194-6068160 GCA_019656275.1 Rhododendron kiyosumense | reverse complement strand
TCCATCGAATTCCCTGTGGTACGATCCCGGTCTTACCGGTTTACTATGCTTCCGACAAACTAGCCCTACGCTTGGGGTTTTCAACCTTATTTGGAGGCAACGTTGAAGGTTAAGCAGGCCGCCCAATCCATCCTTCAGCTGCCAGATCCATTACTCGGCCGCCAGATCATCCTTCTTCCAGATTCTGGAATGTTCTGTCGAACGTTTGATCCAATCACCAAAACCCTAGTAGCCTTTTTTCAATGCGTTTGGGCTATGAAGCAGATTTTGTCTAGAGATCTTGTTACCCTATCATTCCTTATTGATTCACGTCATTTGATTGGCCAGAGTGAGTCACCAATTATCTACATAAAGAGGCACTTAGGATTCTGAAAATACACCAACAATACTATGACACAATTCACATCATCAATCACCCTCTCTAGCCACGAAACTCTGCACAAATACTCTCTCATATCCCCTCTTCAAAAGCCCTAACTTTCACTACAAGAAAAATGAAAGTTGGTGACGAAATTTAATTTCGTCACTGTTTTGACAACTTCCATGACAAAATAATTTCGTCACCAATTATACCTATTTAGCGACAAAAAAAGATATTTTCATCATCAAAGGTACCCATTTGGCAACGAAATAATTTTTTCATCACCAAAAGCTTAAAAAAGGTGACGAAATTATTTTTCGTCACCAAAGATAATCATTTGGTGACAAAAAATATATTTCGTCACCAAATGCTTAACTTTGGTGACGAAAAATAATTTCGTCACCATTTTAATGCTTTTATCGACGAAAAATATATTTCGTCGTCAAATTGGTATCTTTCGTGACGAAATTTGTGAATTGTACTTTATCACTAAATGTATTTTGGACATAACATTAGAAAAAAAAAAGAAAAGAAAAAGAACATCTACATCAATAAGAAAAATAGAATTAGTAATTGAGTAACCTTTGTTAGTTTTACGCATTGGATTCGAAGGACAAGTTCTTTTATCATGTCCAAATTGAAAACACATGTGACACTTTCTTTTCTTCTTATTTAATGACATCTCAATACCACTTTTTAATCTTCGGACTGTGTAGTAGCGGCTTTGCCCTTGACATCCTTTTTCCTACCCTTGCAAATTGAGATGTTCAGATCCAAAAGCAACATCTGAGACAGCGATGGCTCGGTACATTTCTCGATATCTTTTTCAGCACAAATTTCAATTTGAGACACCTTAGAAACTTCTTGGATCTTCTCGAATAAATCATTCATACCTTCAATAAAAATTTTGTATGCCTAATTTGATGGGGCGGCCAAAGAAGCCAATTTTGTAGCTTCTTGACACATATGACTAAGTCTTAATGCCTCAGATGCTTCTTTGCCGTCGCCATGCACCAATCCTTGGGAATCAATTATCCTAAATTTATTGGCCTTTTGCCTCCATCGTGGAAGAATAAAATGTTCCGGTATTTCATCAATGTCTAATCGGACAAACACTTTCAAAATGTGCGCACACAATATCCTAACAAACTCAAATTGTTGGCATTCACATTACCTTCATAGGTTTGTGAATCCAATGTCACCTCGAACTTTTCAAGTTCATCATCTTTTGACTTCACTACGAAAGATTGAAAACCATTGACATTTCTCACATTTTCAACTTTGTAGTGAAAGATTTTACTCCATTCATCCTTGAACTTGTTAAAGACATTTCTAGTATATATTTTCCCCGCATGCTTCAACAAAAATTCATGGTCATTAACAATCCGAAACTTATGTACAAACTCAAAATCTTCATCATTTTCCCTTTTCACAATCCTACTCAAGACTTTCTCATACTTCACCACAAATTCTTTGAGATTTGACATGTGAGTTACAAAATCATCAAAAAATGAGTTGATACCCTCACTACGTCCGGTCATATTCATACCAGCGAATAATGTACCACGATTATAAACGGGTACCCATGATTCTCGAATATCAAACAACCCTTGAAGCCATTGGTTGTTTTCTAACCCATTTTCCTTCATCAATAGCATCCATCTCTTTTCAAAATCCCCTTTCTTGTATGTCCTCCTAATACATTCTTTCATATCCTTCTTGAATTTCGATCTCTTATAGTACACTTGTGACAGCTTTTCAACAAATTTCTTCTTAATATGCTAAAGACATAAACGATAACGGGTGTTGGGAAAGACCTTGGCAATAGCTCCTTTCATTCCCAAGTCTTGGTCAGTGATGATAGAAGTTGGAGGTTGTCCTCCCATAGCGTCATGTCATGTCTTAAACAACCATTCAAATGTCGTCTCTGTCTCGTCTTGTAAAAGTGCACATCCATACTGTATTGATTGCATATGGTGACTTACTCCCGTAAATGGTGCGAAAGGCATATCACACTTATTTGTTCGATATGTTGTGTCAAATGTGACCACATCTCCAAAATAACGATATGCCATGCGAGATCGAGAATCCACCCAAAAAAAATTAACTGCCCTCCCACTTTCATCACATTGAATCGCATAAAAAATTGTAGATTTTGTGCTTGTTTGTCCTTAAAGTAGTCAAGAACTGATTGTGCATCACCGCAATCTAAGTCTCTATGCCTCACATTCCTCAAGTGATTGTAGCAATCCCTATTATCAAAGCCAATGTACTCAACACCAAAAATTGAAGGAACTTTTGAAACATCTATTTTTGCTCTATGAAATGTCTCAGTCAAATTCTTAACTGCTTTCGGCATGTTTCGATTTGACTTCATTTTCATCCTCTTACTTGGAGTCACCAGTGGGTGGTTGTGATTTTCATCAAAACCTGTTACTTTCCATTTGCAATTCCATTTGTCATGAATAATCCGCAAATAAGCCTTGCATCCACATTTAACCGTGAACAATTTCTATATCTTTTCTTTGATATCACCTTCTCCTCTTCATCTACCGCATCCACATTTAACGGTTGAACACTCTGCTGCAGCTTTTTTGCAGCATAATTTCCTTATTTTGTGCAAACAAATCGCACCCTAGTGACTTTTTTCGACCTATTTCGTCCTTTGTCTGAACCTCGAGTATGAATCCAAAACCCATTTTCTTGACCATAACGTTTATAGTAAATCCATGCTTCTTCAATTGTCTCAAAATACATTCCAATTGTCTGTGTTTTAAACTCTTCCTCATTGTTATCTAGGGTCTCTGTATCCCTGACTTCAACATCATCTAAAGCCTCTAACTCCATTATTCACCTTTCAATTGCCTGCAAAGAGGAAAGTAGTATCCATTACAAAAATATACATACATATCATACCCGTACGTGCAGTCACAGAATAAAGCACCACTGGTAATGAAGAAGTAATGCAAGGATTTGGCGACTTAAATAAATAAAAGCCAAATACGAGTGAAGGAAAACAATAAGACCAAACATGTTAGTACAAAGTCCAAAGACCAAATTTTTTTATCAACAGTATGCACGAAATTACTACTATTATATAGGAATACAGTCAATGTTGGTACTCTCTAAACACCAATCCAGAGACAATTAAACAGCAACCACTAATGGGAAAATCTATATTTGTAGAACCAAAGTTGATTTACTTGGAATGGTTCAGTGAACATTAGGTAACCTCTTGGTAATGGCGACTTATTCTGATGTTGTGGTTATGGTATGGTTCAGTGAACATTGGGTAAGATTGTTCCATTCAAACTGAGCCAAAATCTAAACAAGTTCAACACTCGAGAGATCCCCAAAATTTTCAGGGGCCGCAACTTTAGGACCCACAGGCACATGAACTTCAAAGAACCACATGAAAATGAATTTTCTATAGAAAGTACAATTCCCATTTTCCACGTAATTTACTCTGTTCACAAAAGCCAAAAAATCGTTTTGCGAAAACCCAAATAAAAAGGCAAAATTTATCTAATGTATTATAGAAGCAGATTGAAAAAAAAAACTACTGTATAAAATAAGACCACGGAATTTCAAGCTATCTCCTCTTGTTCTTTTACAAAAGCAACTGGTGTGTGAAAATCACCCCTGTACCTAATTAGCACCCACTTGTAATCGTAATTATATTTTCCCCCCACAATCAGAAGGGATAATGGAACAATAATAGTAGTAGTAATCAAAAGCTTAATCACAAACCAAAACTCAACTCAAAAAATATGTGGACTTTCAAAACAGGTGAAGCAGTTTGTTTAAGGTGTTCTGTTGGTTCAGGTTGGAAGCAGTTTGTTTTGTTGAGAGAGAGAGAGAGTGAGAGAGAGAGAACTTGTTCTAACAGTGAGAGAGCCCAGCGGTGGTGGCTGTCGCCGGAGGTGGTGGGTTGTTCGTCGGCGGTGGGGTCGTCGGTCCTAGTGGAGGGCGCTGGGGGAGTGGGGTGCTTTGGGTAGGACGGGATTAGGGTGGGAGAAGAAGGGGTAGCCTGTTTTTAATTTTAGGGGGGGAATGAGGGAATTTAATCTCAACCCTTGAAATGGAGGGCTAAGATGGAATGTTTTTTTAGGGGTTTTTTAAAAGGTTCCCGGAACCGCCCCGATATATATATATATATAAAGATAAGAATATAACTTTTTTTAGTATAATGATAATAATATTTTGGTAAACATGTAAAATCATTTAAGTGCCTAGAAATAAAAATACAATAGGAATTACCTTGGTATGCAGCAAACGTTCAATTCCTCGTGTTATTATCTCAGTCAACATGACCAAACATCCAACACAGCATTTGGCTATCAAAGTTTCCACACGATAATGACAGTTCGTGGAGATCACAAAACATGTATTTCTTCATGTACCAAAAAAAAAAACATGTATTTCTTCTTTTGTAAATACATGTTGAATACCATTAGGGCAGTCCAAATAAATATACAATTATGGAGTAATAATGGATAACAGCGTTCATATTTTACTAGAGACAGCGAGGTATTTAGTATGACGTCCTCGAGCAATAATTTTCCCCGTCGTTTTCTTCCTCAATTCAACGCTGACAACCGCAATAGCTTTCCCAATACGCAGAGGCTTGGCCTCTATCTCAATTTCCTCCTAAACAAAACACACTTTCTACGTAAGTTTTAAGAATGCAGATATAACATAAGCATAAGCACGGATATTAACATATGGACAGACACCATAAGAACATTCACGCACACCAATTTTCATAAACTATTGACACTGGCCATGTTGGTTACACAATTTGACAACCTCTCTCTTTTGTACCTGTGTTATAATTTACATAGAAGAAAACGTTATTTCTATCAATTTAGGGAGAAAAGGAAAAAACAATGTGTAACAGTATATGAAGTTATATAAACAGAAGCCGCTAAAAAATTCAAGAACTAAGCCTCCATCACAAATTTGACCAAGCCGCTTTTTAAAATTGATTCCTAACCTTCTAATGTGTCCCAGCGTGTCCTAACATATCCCAGGCCGACCAAGCATAATATAAAGAACACAAATCAAACACATTTGAGCATGTTCAGCAAGTGTCACGAGTTTGCATGTGTTAACATAGCTGTGTCCTAGGTCAAACCAAGCATGTTCAGCACGTGTCAGGAGTTTGCATGTGTTAACATAGCTGTGTCCTAGGTCAAACCAAACCCCATTGGGCGCACTACTGAAAATTTCTCATTGCTGGGATAGAAAGTTTGACTTATTCCACAATCTCCAGACTAGTCGAACATGATACACATTAACATGAGACCTCTAGACGTGACTGTAGTTAGAAAGTTGGACTTCTGAGGGAGATTTTAATCAATTAACATGGAGTGAGGGAGAAGGACGTGCCGTGGGTGGAGCCAAACCAAATGGCTCTAAACAAGCAAAGGTAAACCTTTCATTTGTCAAAAAACAAACAATAATAATTTAACCTCCAAAAATTACCTAAAAATGCATTTACACATGGCGAAGAATAACACTAAAAGACAATGAAACATGAACCACCTGATCAGCACTGACACCTTGTGCAACTTGAAAAACAAGCCATAAAAGCAAAAAGGCATATTTAACAGTATTACAATATACAAAGTGTGGAAACTTTTAACAACTACAACCCAGGCTAAAAAATGGACCTGTCTCTTTACACACACACACACATATATGTGTTACACAAACACATATACTTGCGTATGTATTCAGATAAACAAATGAGCAATAGTCTTTTTCCACCCATTAAATATACAACAATATTGCGAACGTAACTTTTCAACTGCCATAAGAACAGAAAATGGGAGACAGAGAACAAGGAAACAAGAAATGGAAAGCTTTCCAGCTATGTTAACCACATCAACAGTTTAAAGAGCCTAAAGTGGTAAGCAGCTCAGATCTCAGCTAGAGACAAGAAGAGCCTAAAGTGGTAAGCAGCTCAGATCTCAGCTTGAGACAAGAAAAACCAAACTTTTTGCAGCTAGAGCCAAACGGAAACCAAAACCCAATACCAATGTGATCCCACCAATGCAAAATGATACAAACTGGATAAACAAGGACTGCATACAAATTAAATACCTTCAAGGATCCTCACACACTAAAGAACTAAATACCTTCAGTCCCCAAGTCGAGCACGGTTCCTTTAATCGGGACCAAATGATTTGCGCCAAATTTAACAGATCATACAAACAGATTAAATAACTTTAAATAGATTCATGCAGCTAAGACAGTATTTCAAGTTTGGTTCCATGATGATATTTCCTTCCCCTAGAAACTGAGAAGTCAAATTTTGAATTAGCAGATTCTTGGAATCAGCTCACAAAGCATGATGGGAAAATGTGGGGCTGTCCGCGTAGCGAATATGCATCTGATACAGATACATGCTTGATATGGCCGGATACGTATTTGACACACCAAATAAGTATCCAGTAAATTTTTCCTTTGTTTAACTTTTATTTACGGCTCGGATAAGTGTGGATAAGGCCCCACCCCATGAGGCTCCATTTTCTATTATTTTTAAATATTGGTATTTTTTGCTTTTATTTTTTCCTTCGTTACAAATTCTACTATGCTACCTCCAATATGTTATAAATTTGTGATTTACTCCTATTTTTCTAGGGTGATTTACGGTCCAATCCTTTTGATCTGGCACTTAGCTCCCTAAAGACCGATGAAAGAACAATACTAGAGGAAGTCCCGTGACCAATTTACATATCCAGAACTACCCTTCGCGATAATAAAGGTAACAAAATCAGCATAATCAGAAATTTCCTCTTATTATGGCTACCTTTGATTCAAAATCATATACATACACACCTGTACAAATATCCAGCTAGTGGTGACTGGCCACGAGCGCATCGACACTCCTAGAGACTGGCGTGTCTGACTCTTCTGGGGACACGGAAAAATACTTATGGGACATGCCATGTGGCTTGTCCAATAAATTTAATTAATTTTTTTAAGGGGACATGGGAGGGACACGTATGGGGACATGGCAGGGGTTAAATATGCAATTTTTTACTCCTTCCGTCCCATTATTATTGTCTTTTTTTTTTTTTCGTGTCATTCTTTTAACGCTTATATCTCCCAATCTACAATGTTTTTCATAATTTTGAAAACTTTGTATTATAGATCTAATCGAGAACGATCAAACAAGATTCATATTGCATATTTTTAGAGATTCATATTGGAAAATATAAGCGTGGAAAGAACGGCACGAAAAACGAAAATAGACAATAAAAATGGGATGGAGGGAGTAAATTTTTTTGGAGGTAAATTTGTATTACTTTAAATTACATTATACATCTAACCATTAATACATATTGAAGCTTTAGGCTTTTACATCTAACTATCTCCACTAGTACAAAATAAATATTATATATATATATATATATATATATATATATATATTTCGGGGCGGTTCAATGGACAACTATTTAGACACCTAAAAAAACACCTCATAGTTCCCGATCAAATTTTGATGATCTGAGCCGCTCAATGTGATTAGAACGTGATTTTAAAAGTGCCCACGAGAAATCAGCAAAAAAAAGGACCGAAAAGGGCTTGATCTGAGCAGTTTTTAGCTTAGATTAATAGCTTAGATTTAATGAACGGTTCAATTAAAAACTGCTTAAAACAAAGCACTTTCCGGTCTTTTTTTTTTTGCTAATTTCTTGCAGACACCCTTAAAATCATATTCTGCACATATTGAACGGTTCGGATCATAAAAATTTGATCAGGAACTATGTGATTGAGATTTTGGGTGTTTTTTTAGGTGTCTAAATAGTTATCCATTGAAGCGATATACATTTATTTATTTATTTATTTTTGTTGTATCCCATGCCGTGTCCGTATCCCCATTTTTTAAATCCTATATTCGTACTCGTGCTACATAGTCCACCACCAATCACCGGTCATTGGTTGACCACACTTCAGCCAATGAGTCAATTTTCGGTCATAGAGAACTAAAAATCCAGAAATTTTCAGTATAAAGGTAAAACATTCTCCATCTCCAAACTCCCGTAAATATGATATATAAAGTGGAAAAATCTACAGTGTTAAGAATTCTCAGCTAAAGGCAGTCTTAGATAAAATGTGAGACTTCCTCATTCTCTCAAATTCTCAATTATCACATAGAAGTTCATATTTTTTGGAAACCATAAAATTAGAAAAAATGTGAGACTTTCTCATTCTCTTGTTCTAGGACAAGCTTCTTTCTTCCTGGAGAAAATCATGTAAAGCTTTACAAACACTAGAAAATGGTTTTCCTACTACGTGAATTTGCGGCTATTATAGTTTTACTTTTCAGTAATGAGAATCGCGTAACAAGTAAAACACTACACAATAACATACTTAAGTATCCCAAGGTTTTGTTCCTCTTTCATATACTTCGTCTGATGCGGTCCAGAAAAGGTGGCCATGGGCATTCCAATGATGGACCATCATTTGGTCTTGGAGGGTACCGATTGCCCATGGGTCCACTTGGGATATTGTCTAGACATGGGCAAGATTCTTAGAAGTGTCTTTTGGTTTCTAGTCAAAGTCTTTCGAGTCAATTAGTTGATCAAAGAGTCATTTGGTTTTTGCATGTCATTAATGCAGTCAATAAGTCAATTAGTTGGATCAAAGAGTCATTTGGTTTTGTCCATGTCATTAAGGCACTCAAAGAGTCTATATTCAATGTGTCTTTGAGAGTCTAAAGTTGGTTAAAGATTATATATTTTGAGAAGTTCTAGAGTTAAGTTAAATTGGTACAAGCAAGATTATAAGCCTTATGGCACATCATGATGAGTGATAATAAAAATAAAAAATTGGTCTTACACCCATTATGTGAATTTCATAAACCCACAAATCCACCTATTAGTTTTGCAAGGTGTCAAGTCCAATTTAAAAAGTTCATAGTAGTCCCTGTCCACTCCCTAGCGTAGGGTACCCTAGAGTTTAGGCACTTTCATAGAATTTTAGGGAGCACTTTCCTATTATAGGGTTTTAGTGGTTTAAACACTTTCCTAGGGCTTAGGGTTTTAGGCACATTCATAGGATACCCTACGGTTTAGGTTACGTGTGTGGACTTGTGGGCTTATGAAATCTGTATAGTGGACCTATCACCAAATCTCTCTAATAAATATTGAGTAGCTTTCAAGCTCTAAGATTGTGTGACGCAATCTTTTCTTTGGTGTGATGCTAAAGAGTCCCTAGGTGTGATGCCTTGGATTTTCTAGGTGTGATGCCTAGGTTTATCCTTATCTAACCCTTCCTCCTCAAAGTGGGACTCTTCTATTTGAACCAACTAGAGGAGTTGAATATTCAGTCTTCTATTGTAAAGAAAGAGGCTACGTTCTCCTCTATTTGAACCAACTAGAGGTCTTCCTCCTCAATGTGGGACTCTTCTCTTCTTTCATTCTATTATTTATTGGTATGACAACTACGTTCATATGAAGTGCTATTAGAGCCACCAATTCTCCAAAATGGGTTTCCCACAAGGATTTTGCTTGCACTACGCAAAGGTTTACAAGAAATGAAGGCAATTATTTTTAGATTATCGAGATTCAAGAACACCAATTGATTTCGACAAATCTTTGGATCATTTTATCGTGCGGATCAGAAGAGCTTAGTATTGTATTGTCAAAGCATCCAACTCCAAACCAATTGGCTAAGAGTGAAGAGGCCGCTCAGGCTCATATCCTAGTTTTGGAGGAGATAATTAACTGATGTGGGACAAATTCCAACACTTCCCTACACGTGCGACCCCCGATTCGCACGTGGAGAGGTCAACAAAGGATCCGGAATACACGGATCACAATGAAATAAAGTGCAACTATGGCACAAACAAAGGGGAAAAGCCTCCGAAAGTCTAGCTCTGATACCATGTTAAAGCATCCAACTCCAAACCAATTGGCTAAGAGTGGAGAGGCCGCTCAGGCTCATATACTAGTTTTGGAGGAGATAATTAACTGATGTGGGACAAATTCCAATAGTATCAGATGGGATGCTTCTCAAGGACAAGGCAAAATCAACTCCAAACATAGTTGAATTTGCTTCAGATGAAAGAAAAGAAAATTCTTACTGGCAATCATTTATTAACTCAACGAATTTCCATCGTCCGAATGTTGGTACGAAACAGCAAGAGAAACACGTCCTCGTTGCTTTAAAAGTTACACATAACATCACTCTTTGTTCAAATGTGATTCCTTCGAAAGAAGACCATTCTGCAATTGTGGATTTTTTATCTACAATAACACAGGATCGTGATGGATAATCTTTAAGTAGTTTTAACCTTGAGGACAAGGTTGATTTAAGGGGTTGGCACAGTACACATTTTGTTACAAGATATTTAGATATATTTTCATTGGATAATAATTAAGTAGAGGTAAGAATTGCGGCCGGTGGGTTAGATAGTGGAATGAGTTAGTTTTCCTGTTTTGTAGGGTAATCAATAATGGATTAGGCGAAAGCATAGTTGTCAAAGGCTCGCCTAGACGCGAGCCGCAGGCCTTGTGCCTTGTAGGAGCAAAGGCGAGGCGAGTGGAAAGAGGAGCAGGGAGGTGTGGCTAGGCGATAAAAAGGCGCGCTTTTTCACTTTTTCATCACAATCGTAGGATCAAGCTAGGTTTTATTTGTTACCTTCACTCTCTCATCACCAATATACGCAGTCGGATTCTCATTAGTCGACTGCAGTAGTCCCCCCTCTTCTCTTCGGTCGATCTTCCTCTTCTCTCTCCAATCGATCTCTCTCTTCTCTTCTCTTGATTACTCAGGTGTGTGTGTATCAGTCAGCTTCTTGTGATGGGTCCCTTAGCTTAAGTGCAGACCTGATAGATTCCGATCGAATTTTGATGATCCGAATCATTCAATGTGATCAGAACGTGATTTTAAGGGTCCCCGCAAGAAATCATCAAAAAAATACGACCGGAAAGTGCTTCATTCGAAGAGTTTTCATTGAACGATTCAATAAAAAATTGCTCAGATCAAGCACTTTCTGGTCATATTTTTTGTTAATTTCTCGCAAGAACCCATAAAATCACTTAACACATTTAACAGTTCAAATCATTGAAATTTGATCGGAAAAAGGAGGTCCGCACATAGCGGACCTCACTTAAGGTCCTTACAAGAAGTTTATATATATACACACACACAAAACTTCAAGTAAGGGCGTCCTTACGTATTAAGTTAAGGACATTTCTTTCTCGACCAATTTGCGATGATTCGAGCTGCTCAATATGTTCAGAACGTAATTATAAGGGTACCCACGAGAAATCAGAAGAAAAAAAAAAGACTAGAAAGGGCTTGATCCGAGAAGTTTTTGTTTGTATTTTATCGAACGGTTCAAATAAAAACCGCTCAAATCAAGCCCTTCCCGGTCATTTTTTTTTGCTGATTTCTCGCAAGTACCCTTAAAATCACGTTCTGAACACATTGAGCAGCTCGGATCATCGAAATTTGATCGGGAAAGAAGAGAAAAGGGGACGTCCGCAATACTTCTCCTAAGGGCATCTGCACTGTGTTAAAGTGCGGATGTCCTCTTTCTCGATCGAATTTCGATGATCCGAGCCGCTCAATGTGTTCAGAACGTAATTTTAAGGGTACTAGCAAGAAATCACCCAAAAAAAATGATTGGGAAGGGCTTGACTTGAGCATTTTTTTTTAACCGTTCAATGAAAACTGCTCGAATGAAGCCCTTCCCGATCCCTTTTTTTGGTGATTTCTTGCAGAAACCCTTAAAATCACGTTCTGATCACATTGAGCGGCTCGGATCATCGAAATTCGATTAGGAAATGGGAGGTCCGCACTTTGCTGAGTGCGGATGCCCTTAGGAGAAAGGGATATATACGATTTGTTTTAACTAAAAAGCGGACCCTCCTTTCCCGATCAAATTTCGATGATCCGAGCCACTCAATGTGTTCAGAACGTGATTTTGAGAGTACCCGCAAGAAATCGGCAAAAAAAATGACATGGGCTTCATCCGAACAGTTCCGAACAATTTTTTATTGAACGGTTCAAATAAAAACTGCTCAAATCAAGCTCTTCCCGGTATTTTCTTTGCCGATTTCACGCGAACACCCTTAAAATCACATTTGATCATATTGAACGGCTCAAATCATCGAAATTCGATCGGAAAAGGGAGAAATGTGGAGGTCCGCATTTTAACTAAAATGAGAACCCCCTCATGTGAAACAATATTGTATATGTATATGTATATTAGGGCCCTCCCAATAAGGGAACCCTTATTGAGTTAAGGACCTCCCATTTTCCGATCGAATTTTGATAATCCGAACCGTTCAATGTCTCCAGAACGTGATTTTAAGAGTCCTCGCAAGAAATCAGCAAAAAATATGACCGGGAAGTGCTTCATCCGAGCAGTTTTTTCTTGAATCATTCAATGAAAACTGCTCAGATGAAGCACTTTCTGGTTATATTTTTTGCTGATTTCTCGTGGAGACCCTTAAAATCACGTTTTGATCACATTAAACAGTTCAGATCATAAAAAATTGATCGAGAAATGGGAGGTCCTTAACTTAGCAAATTAAAGGATATCCCTTTTATGGAAGCTCACTGTATATATGTATATAGTCAAGATCCAGTCAGGGATCCCTGATTTTGTTACAGTCCACATCTCATTGTTCCCAATCGAATTTCAATGATCCGAGCCGCTCAATGTGATCAAAACGTGATTTTAAGGTACCTGCAAGTAATCAGCAAAAAAAATGATCGGGAAGGGCTTCATCCGAGCAGTTTTCATTGAACAATTCAAGAAAAAGCTGCTCAGGTGAAGCACTTCCCAGTCATATTTTTTGCTGATTTCTCGCAGAGACTCTTAAAATCATATTCTTGGACTTCATCCGAACAGTTTTTTATTGAGCTGATTTTTTACACAAGTTGAACGGCTCCGACTATTAGCATGGGCTCCGAACTATGAGGTCCACACCGTAGGAAAGTAAGGGATCCCTTGCTAGAAGGGAACTGATATATACACATACACTGTTTCCATTACTAATTTACCATATACATGTTACCGTATATCTCCAACGGATTACTAATTTACTCCCATTTATCTAGTGCTGCTCCTCTTTTTTTTTATAAGAGATAATATAAATAAGGCATTAAGGGAATGCTGCTTCTATTCCTATATATCTATTATAACTCCTATTTAGATCTGTTATCTAATTTACTCCTATTTAAGTCTGTTACTGAACTATTTTGTGGAAATAAAAACCATTTAGTGCTTATTAATTGAAATATTGGGGTTGCTATGTTTCCTATTTTTCTCCACATAGGTGCGCCTCATCTTGTGCCTCTCGCCTACGCCCCACAGGGGTTTGCGCCTCACGCCCTTGACCATTATGGGCTAAAGTGATCTTTTTCATGTTTAAAGATAGTCTCAGTCTGAATTTCAAAAAAAAAAAAAAAAAAGAAGATAGTCTCAGATGGCAGAAATGGGAATGTGATGGCGTTTTCCCATGATTCCTGTGTATGGAACAAATCTATCAAGGAATCACTTTTTCAAACTAAATTGGAATCTAAGCTCTCCCATTCCCATAGTAATCCAAGGTTCCAAGCTCACTCCATAAAAAAGGAAATGTTGACCCTAAGAAGTTCTTCAAATAAGTATTTTCCTGGATAAGATTACTGAACTAACCCAAACTTTGGAATAAAATTACCTTGGTATCCTCATAATCAATTTCCCTTTCCTATCCAAGATTAAGGGCATCAAAACACAACCATAAGCTTTGTGAATTAAAAGATAAGTTGAACATTCATAGTCTTCTATTTGAGCCAACCGGAGGTATTCCCCCTCAAAGTGAGACTCTTCTCTCCTTTCATTATGTTTTTTAATAGAACTTGAAAAGTGTCTTGCTTTTCATTTTTTGCATTAACGTGATTCAAATTTCATAACGACTACGTTTGTATCATTACTTCACTTCCAAGCGCACCAATTCTTAATGTGATGATGAGGTAACAACCTGGAGGGAAGTGTGCATCAATCATACATGTACACATCCTTAATTTTAGTTTTATACATGAATTTGGACTCAAAAACTTATTCGAACAAAAAAATATAAACAATTCAACAAAAACAACACTCGGGTGGTTTACAACAGAGACGGGGTGGAAAAAACCTTTATTTTACTCAAAAAGCAATAGAGCGAAATATATTGAACATAAATGTAGAGTAGGGCACTCACACCAGCATAAGCAGCATCCAAGTAGGAGACATTAATCTCGACAGAAACACCGGTAACCGGAGCACCCACTGTATATATAACAGCCGACCCCACTAAGTCAACGAGGGTCGCCGTGGCACCACCGTGCAAGAAATCTCCAGTGTTCTACAAAGTTTGACCCCGCACACAAAGACAGAAAAGAATCAACAACACCCAGTTTTTGACATATTTTGATAATTGTTTAATCAACAATTGTTTTGATATTGGAAATAAAGAAATCAATAGATGGAGAGAGAGATGGAGAGAGAGACGGACAGACTCATTGTTTTATATACCAGTAAACGTGGAGGTACTTTCATGGAGCAGATGATGTGGCCAGGTTCCAGGAGATCGACACGGAGGCCTTGCATCACGAAGGGCTCGAAGAATTTAAAGGGCATTCCATCGATATTCGTCGCATTTTCGTTGCAATCTTTCTCCAAGTATCTCTTCACTGAATCCAAATCCATCTCTTGATGCACCTTCTCTGTTCATCAAAAAGAGTAAGGGAGCTGAACTTTTTGTCAAAATACTACAAAAATTGGAATAATTTATAGCCATATACAATTTTAGGAACATATTCTTAAAAAAGTGCACAATGCACTTTGGAATCGCGTGATAATGTATTACGCACAATTAAGATAGTGGTTCTGGCTATGGGAGGATAGATTTTTCGTTTTTCGTTTTTCCTCCAAGGTGCACACTATTTTCTAGTGCCAGGATTTTGAAAATAAAAATAAAAATAATTAGGGGAGTGGGGGGAGACTCGAACACACACACTCTTGTTCACAAAGCCAACACTTTACCACTACACCAAACGTTGCTTACTTGCACATATTTGAGGTACATAATATATATATACACACACACACACACGAAATCGGGAAAAAAAAAAAGTTAAAAGGGCGTGGGGGCACATGACCCCACGTGCCCCAAGGTGGGTCCACCCCTACATATAAATACACACATGTATATGCACATGTATACACAGAAATATACACACACAAGTATATACAGTTACACACACACTGGCACAGCCACACACACAAGATCGTGTTAATAATTCCTTTGCTATGTGTTTAGATTTTCATCTCTAGGTTCAAGGAATAATACACTTATCATACTTTCGGTCTAGTAAATGTAATTGATTCAGACATGTGATGGTGGTAATTGATTCACTAACCTTCTTGAAGAATCCTGCTAAATGAATTTCTCAAGCTATTCTTACTCTCTTTGGGCAATCTTATATGAGGTCGTTGAACTACAACTGTGATAGAGTAGGTATAGCAATTTCTACGCACTCACAACCACCTTATTGTAAAGTGTACAAATGAAAAAAATAAGGCCACATTCCGCTAAGATTCTTATTTTGTAAATACTTATTTCCTACTTTACAAGACAAGTCATTCTCTCAAAATACATCACCTTCAATTCAAAAAATAAGTTTTCAAATAAGTACTTATTTGTGTTAGTAGAAGTGTGGAACACACCCTAAATAATTTGAGTACACTTCAAAACTCATCATGGCAAGTTCTTAAGGAATGCCAAAAATGATGTCTAACAGTTTTGTAATGGCCAAGTTCATGAGAAAAAGGTTGGGTAGTTGGTTCCCTTGTTTCGTTTAATTTGCTTGGGACGAGCAAAACACATCCTATGTAATTGAGAGCCTCGCATTTAAGCTAAAATGAAGTTTCTTATTTAAGAAAAAGGTTGGGTAGCTGGTTCCCTTGTTTCATTCAATTTGCTTGGACGAGCAAAAACATATGTCCTATGTAATTGAGAGACTCGCATTTAAGAAATAATGTCCTAGGTAACTGGGATCCTCGCATTTAAGTTAAAGCGAAAAATAAAATTTGACCTCATTATAAGCACAACTAAATCACTCAATTCACTCCACACTAAAGAATTTTCATTTATTGAACTTTTATCAAGCAAAAAAAAAAAAATTGCAAAAACACAGTTCAAATAATCATCAATTACAGACATACAGTTAAAATGAAAATGATGATAAAAAGTGCTGTTTGAGAGAGAGCTACTGATTGAGAAATGTCAAGGGAACTATAGCTTTCAGTTTCGTTCTAGAAGGAAACAGAGAAAAATAGCAGAAAGCAAATGTTGAATGTAAACCCCGAAATTTATGTTCCACTCACAAAATCTATGCAAACCCCTACTCTAGTCATTGACCTTTTACCCCTCCCTTTCTCTTTCTCTCTCCTATTTCTTTGAATTTCACGGAAACTCTCTCTTGGTGCAAAATCTGGAGAGAGAGAGAGAGAGAGAGAGTGAGAGTGAGATCAAGTCAAGGTAGGAGCCATAATAGGATCTGTTGAGAGGATATTCTCCTCCATCAATTTAGTACTCAATTTGGTGTGCATCGGCTCAAAATTCAACTTTACAATACATTGCTCCGCTGCCTAGTCGGGATAACTATTTCATGAAGATTGGCCCGCGCAACTATTGAGGGGTCGGAGGCCCATCTTTCTTTCTTTTTTTTAGCTTTATTTTCTTTAATCTCAGATAGCAATAAAAATGCAGGAAGAGTAAAGGCTGAAAAATGTAGAGAGGAGACGAGAAGAGAGAGTCAGAGAGAAGGTGGTTACCGGTTCAGGCGACGGCGTCGAGGGAGGCAGAGCTTGCGTGTGACGGTGTAGGATGCTAATGGCGGTGTTGGATAGAGAGATGGGAGAGAGTTGGGTCGATGTTGGATCGGGCCTGTGGAATGATAAGATGGGGGGACAGAGGATCGGAGAAGGGAGGAGAGAAGGAATACAAACCAAACTACCCTTGGTAAAAATAATTCGGGCCGTTGGATTGCGTTGAACAAATTATGACCCTTATTAAAACCGGGGAAATTTTCATTTCGCCCCTGAACTTTCAGTCAAATGTTTCATAAGTACCTATACTCCACTTTATTTTTCAATTAAGCGCCAGCAGTTCACAAAAACCTTTAAATTCGGCACCCGCTATTAGATTTCGTCAATTTTCTAATGACATGACACTATTTTCACATGAATTGACAATTTTTTTTACCATTACATAACTTCGTTTTCACGACCAAACCCCACCCCCACCCCCCCCACCCCCCAACCAATCTTGCTCCCTCGTATCATATTTCTCTCTCTCCACCCTCAAAACCCTCCACTCTAAAAATTCTAATCTTAAACAAGTAATCTTTTGTTAGCGTTCATCTATTCTTTTTAATTGTTAAATTTTATATATGATCATTGCATCTTGCAGGGATATAATTTGCTCCATGTATTGCCAAAATAGAACTTGAATGTGAACGATTGAATTTGCCAGTATGTAGTGTTCTCAAACTTTTTATTTTTGAAAAACATAACACTTGCTCCTTTTATTAAAATACATTGCAACTTGTATGGACTTAAGTTGCTCATCATTTTTCCAAAGCAGCACTTGAATGAGAATGACTAGGTTTGTCAGTGTGTAGTCTTCTCAAACTTCCATTATTGGAAAAAAACAAACTATTGCTCTTTCATGAAATTAAGATGCACATTGGATCGATATACTTTGCTCCCTATTTCACAAAACTAGCACCTAAATGAGAACGACTAGGCTTGCCAAGGTGTAGTCTTGTAAAACTTTTTATTTTTGAAAAACAATATTGTTGCTTCTATTAAAATGCATTGCAACTTGTATGGATCTAAATTGATCCTTTTTCTCCAAAATAGCACCAAATGAGAATGACTGGGTTTGCTAGTGTATAGCCTTCTCAACAAAAGATGGCAAAAATACAAACTCTTGCTCCTTGTTTTTCCCATTGTTGCCTTTATTAAGGTAAATTTTTAATCATATTTTTTAATATATAAACACTCTAAAAAATTAATGCTTTATTTGGTTGCCATTTTTTGAGAAACTCATTTTTCTCTCTACACATTTCTCAATAATTTTCTCTACCTATCTTTCTCCACTTATTACATCAAAAATATTTTTTAAAGATGGGAACCGAAGTGCTCCAATTTTCAATTTATTTGAATCGGTGCGAAGATTTTATTTTTCTGATCATTTTATCCTAAGAGCATCTCCAATCAAACATCATCTATTTCTTCATTTTAGAGGAACAAATTAATATTGTTTAATCAAAAACTGAATATAGAGGATTTTTATTATCCATATAAATTCCAATCACAACTCTCTATATCTCTATATTCATACTCTATTTCAAATACTTTCACTTTTCCTCTCATCATTATTCCAACTCACTCAAAATTTAATATTTTTTGCATTTTATATTCAAAAAGTAGTTTTGGAGGATACTCCAAAACTTTTTCCATACTCTATATATGGAGGATGAAACTCAATCATCCAAAATGGAGGAAAATATGGAGGTGGGTAGGAGTGATGTATTCCTCTGAAATGGAGGGATGGAGGAAATTTGGAGTTGTGGAAGGTGGGTAGGAGATGCTCTAAAAGTCATAATTAATTTTTGATCCAAATGAAGAGCAGATATTTAATTATGATAGCCCTAGAGTCAAAAATTAATTATGACCCTTCACGATAAAATTATCAAAAAAATAAAATTTTTGCACCATGAATTAAAAAATGGAGCACTTAATTTTTAAACCATATTTCATTTAATTTTGCTTTAAACCATTAGAAATTTAAAGATTCTCAAGTTATTTTTTCCCTCAAACCCAAAATTATCGATACTAATTCCAAAATACATGGTCATGACATTATGATTTAGTTCTAGTACTTGCATATACATAAAAATACATACATATTTAGATTTTGTACTATGTTTACAAACTTTTGTGTTGAATGTTAGCGTTTAATTTAATAGTATGCAAAATCCATTTCAAACTCAAGAAATATGTGCCCCCATGTGATGAAATTTCTAGGTCCGTTATTGTTCATACATATACACGGTTCTCGTTGTTAGTGTAATCCACCTTTTTCCTTTCTCTGAGACGTTATCGTATATTCACTCCGTCCCAGATTCTGTAGTCTTTTTCGATATTGGCATCAGATTTCAATTGCTCATATCTTTTAATCTAAATTTTAAAAAATATGTAATATGAATCTTGTTTGATAGTTTTCAATTAGGTTTATAATACAAAATTTTTAAAATTATAAAAAAACTATTATTTTTGAACAGTTATAAGGCTTTAAAAATTATAGATTAGAACATTTTAAGAATTTAAAAGATGACACGAACAACGAAAAAACCAAATAAAATGAGACGGTGCGGTATTATATTCAACCATTGTACACCTCTTGCAGTCCAAAATTCACATGCGCCTGTATCCCCTGCAATCAAACAAACAATAGGATAAGGATACTGCTATTGGTACCGACGAATAGCATAGGGAAAATGCACCGACAGTCACGACGGACCGTCTTCGACATATATATAAAAAAAATAGATGTCTGGATTGAGCATCTATGTATGTCGGATGCCGTTGATTCCTGCTCAAACCCACTCATTTTTTTTTTAAAAAAAAAAATTTGAACGACTCAAATTGGCTATTCGATGGTTGGAGACGACCTGACGCGACCGTCGGTGCATTTTCCCTACGTTACCATCGGTACCAATATCATTTTCGATAGGATTTTAAAAGCTGATAAGGCTAGCAGACCATGGCACCTTTTCCAACAAACGTACTCCAATGGAGTTTGGGGCAACTGGAGAGTGGGACCATTTTTTGTTTCTCAATTCAAAATAAAATAATAGACCATTTATACACTCTTCCGTAAGTAAATGGACCCATTTTTATGTGGGGCCATTTCATCCTTACCCTGTCTTCTTTGTCTGTATTGCTTGCCTACCATTTGCTCGTTCACAAACCCCGTTTAATAACAGTGATAAATGGTTGAAATTTGTAATAAGATGGATTAGGTTTGAGACTGGTAATGAGAAGAGATTGGTAAGGAGACGAGATTTGTGATGAGTATGTTTGTTTGAGATGAGATTAGATAATAAAATTATTAATATCATATTTGTTTCACATGGAATAGAATTGGATTGATAATATACATTTTTGTTTTTGCCCTTCACATATGATAGGATTGGTAAGGAGATAGGATTAGTGAAGGCTGTTTTCGTATTTGTGCAGGCTAAGATGGGATTGGATTGTTAATACTAAATGGGAGAGACCATTCTCAATACTCCCTAATACCTACCTTGTTAATCCTAAAGACTAATAATCTCAACCCATTTTGAATTATCAAATACATTATTAATAATCCATTGGGATTGGTAATCCAATTCCAACCCCTGGAGGTTTATCAAACAGGCCCTCAATCCTCATCCAGTGATGGTTATCTCTCCATATAACAAGGGATAAAATTAATGTCACAAACCCATTTGTTCTTTATGCGCAATTTTTTCCTAACCCCGTATACAATACGACACACTTCATCCTTGCGAACAAGGGATAATATTAATGTCACAAACCCATTTGTTTGTTTATTTGAAAAGATAAGTAGTAGCTTATGTTTTTTGTCTTCATTTGAATTTTTTTTTTGCATTTGTTTGTTTTGTGTCAAACTTTTATAATTTATTGATTCAATTCATCGAAAAAGTAAAAATTTTGATCGAAACTCATAATTTTTTGAATAAATACAAAAATACAACCTTTTTTTTAAAAAAAACTTGTGAGTTTCGATTAAAATTTTATACTTTTCCGATTCCTCTTGCCGAGACGAATCAATAAGTCAAAAAAATTTGACGCAAAATTAATAAATGCAATTTTTTTGAATAAAAACAAAAAAAAAAAAAATTACTATTTGACTTTTGAAGCCAAATCCACCCTTCATCCTTACGAACAGTTTCCATTTTTGTCTCTGATTTACCCCAAATGTGACGACTTTGCCCCTCCAATTTGATTTCGTTTTGGATACTGGAGGGTAGATAGGTATTTTGATGAATTTGATTGTCTTCTATGTACGTGTAACCTTTCATCCGTGTATTAAGGCTGAGTTTCCCAACAAAAAAAAAAAATTGGTTTTTTTGGAATTTTTCCAATAAAGTTTGGAACCATACTAACCACACATACATATGTGCACATATTTTGTTGTGGAATCCATTACGGGTCCCACAAAAATGATCTGAGCCATTTATTAAATGTAAAATATTTTTTCAAAAGTCCCCGTAAAAAACCATCTCAATCTAATATCTATAAGTGTTCGATCCAATCATCTAAATTTTTATTCAAATTTTCGGGTAATAAAAAGTTAGATGATTAGATCAAGCACCTAGAGGTATTGAATTTAGCTGATTTTTTACGGAGACCTTTGAAAAAATATTTTACATTTAATGAACAACTCGAATCATTTGTGTGAGACCCACGATGGCCCCACAACAAAATTTGTGCACAGATTATTTGAGTGAACAGATTTATCATAAAATTTGAATTTGATCATAATTTTTTACTTTTCGATTACTCAGACGAATAAATAATTATTAAAAAATGCAAAACTAACAAGGTTTTTTTTGAATATAAATCAAAAGGCCGGCCAATTGGCCTTTTTTGGGAATCAACCTAATGGTCAACATCACGTGGATCTACCCCAATCTGTCTGCTTTGCTTAGCAAAAAAAAACATCACGTGGAACTGATTAGAATTGCAGTTGGCAGAACATGCTACCTAAATTACACCAAATAAAAAAAATACTTATAAATTTTAAAATAATATTTTATAGGAGTTCTGTAAAAAATCAACTCTAATAAATATCGATAAATATTATTTTTAGATAAAGACAAAACTGGGGCCAACAAAAAATGTGATGAACAGTGTTCCTAGACTTATTGAATCAAAATAAGTTCATTTCTTCCTTCTTCACCCTCACACACAAATAGTCAAATACCCTCTCCCTCTAAGTAGATATTCGACCTCCAGATGGAAAATTGCCGTGAAGATCAGATCCACCATGGAGGGGAATCAGATCTCCATCTCATAATATTTGTTCGGTCCGTAAAATAAGAATGTAAAAATAATTCGATTTTTGTAAGAATTTTTTTTTAATTTTTCAACAATTCATTAGATATCGACGAGTTCTTTTAATTTATGAAAAAAGTTTGAATTTTTTCTTGAAATAAATACATTGTTTTTGAGTCCTCGTTTGCAGACTGGACAAACAATTTGGGACGGAGGTAGCAATATTTAAGGATTATATATTTTTGTTCCTTTATTCCAATTTTTTCCCTTCTTAGTTTTGCTTAAATTTTATGTCGGACGATTTTTCTCCCTCTCTCCTAAAACCAATTGGTAGTATAAAAGGTTTTAATTAAGTCTTTTAAGGCATTCGACATCACACCCGCAAATCTATTTTTAGAGCGGTTGCAGGGAGTGGCACTGTGTAACCAAATCTATGGAAGCACTTCAGGCCCAACAATTCCTCTCTCATGATGACGCTCCAGGGACTCGATTTCGTAACTTTTTTGCTCTGATACCACTTGTCGGACCGTTTTTTCACTATCTCTCCTAAAATCAATTGATGTTAGAAAGCGTTTCAATTAAGTCTTTTATGGTATTTGACATCGCACCCACAAATCTATTATTAGATCAGTTGTAGGAAATGATATTGTGTAACCAAATTCATAGGGCACTCCGGGCCCAACATTTTAGTTTTGTAGGTTATTTATTCTGTCTCAAGAAGTGGGATTACAAAAATACAAAAAACGTATTTTTGCTAAAAACAAAAAAGAGCGTTGATATAAAAAAGAAGAGAATGAAAATCAATTCCCTAAGGCCCCGTTTGATAAACCGATTAGAGGTTGGGATTGGATTCGTAAGGTAATGGTATTAGTAATACTGTGTTTGGTTTTCAAAATTGGTTTGGATTGGTAGTCCCATGGGATTAACAATCCGGCCCATAGGGGTATTAGCAATACCCCCTGGGACTTGGTATTCGTAGTCCAATCCTGACTCCTTCCCATTACCAATTCCTTCTCATTACTAATTTCTTCTATCAATCCAATCCCATCATCTAATCCTATCCAAAACAAATATACTCATTATTAATCCCATCTCATTAACAATCTCATCTCATTACCAATCCCAATCCTAATCCCATCTCCTTACGAATCTCATCCATCTATCACTGTTATCAAACGGGGCCTAAGAATTATACATGCGCAGGGCACAAAGTTATGTTTTCAATTCCCTAAGAATTATACATAAGCAGGGCACAAAGCTATGTTGGCGCTCGGGGGCCCCTCAACCCTGGTTCTCCGAGCGTCCGAATTTTAAAATTTTTATTTTGTATATATACCTACTTTTGAATATTATTGATATTTATTCGTGTATAGTTACTTATAATCTTAATAATTTTGGTCTAATTTGATAAAAAAAAATTAGTTATTTTACATTCTCAATTTCTTTCATAAATAAAAAATAAACACATGATAGTTGGAGTAACCTAAAAAAAAAAATGATTTGTATACTTTAACTGTTTTAGACTAGAATTATTTCAATGTACAAACGTAATGAATTGGAGAGCAAAAATTTTATGATATAATATATATATGTTCTAATAAAAAAATATAGATCATTTTTTTTTGTCAAGCGAAAAAAAAAAATCTATTTTGCTAGTCCCTGGGATAAAAATCCCAACCCTACCACTACGGGTGAGCATGGTCCGGTTTGATTCGATTTTATAATAAACCAAGAACCAAACCAATATTTACAAATTATAAATTTCGAGAACCAAACCAACTCACAAAACGCATAGAACCAAACCAATCCAATCCATTAGACTACGGTTCGGTTTCGGTTTTAACCACGGTTTGTTTTGAACTAAGCTATCATTTCAAAAAATATTTGAAGTACTTAAAATTACGAAGATAAATTAAAAAAAACTTATATTAAAATCAATTTCATTCCGCAGTTGACATCTAATAAGAAAATAAAGAAGAAAAAAGTTATGATCAAATAAAATATTGTTGATCTGGAAAAAAAAAAGCAGCACAAAAAATCAAAGTAAGAACAGGATTTGTTTTCTCTTACATTCATGAAAGTCATGTAGATTACAGAGAGAACTATGGGTAGAGAAGATAAATGGCTTATTGTGGCTGGATAAGAGATGGATGCTACGTTAGTACATTATGTTTATATAGTATAGGGATAGGTTTTCTTATATAAAAAGTTAGGGTAATTAGTCTTGATAATGGTAGTAGAGGAATTATGAATTGGAAAACTAAATATTGGTGAATTTAATAGGATTAATAAATTAGGAAAGTAGGCTCCCATATGTATTTAGTGAATCATAATTAAAATACATATAACCATACATATTATATATATATATATATATTATACGGTTTGGATCGGTTTGAAACCATAACCGTGAACATGAAGCAACAAACCAAACCATATAATGCGGTTTCTAATTTTTTTAAATCATGACCAAACCATACTACCAAAAAATCGAACCAAATCTTTCGGTTTGGATTGGTTTGAACTGGATTCACGGTTTGACGGATATTTTGCTCACCCCTATCTACCATTGTACATGTGTTAGTAAAGAAAAGAAAAAAAAACAACCAAAAAAACGCGACACCAAAATTTTTGTCCAGGATGCCTTAATAAAGCCCTACTCTCTCTCTCTCTCTCTCTCTCTCTCTCCCCGTGTGTGTGTGTGTGTGAAAATGAGAAGAAGAACCCCATTGCCGCCGTTGGTACTTATGCTGCTTATTTGTCTTCTTTATACTTGTTGTGTTGTGGTTGCGGCAGAGATTGGAAGCGATGCGTGGCCGGAGACGGTGGATTTGGACAGTGGAGGGCTGAGCAGAGAGACATTTCCAAAGGGATTTGTGTTCGGAACGGCGACGTCGGCTTATCAGGTCGAAGGCATGGCCAACAAGGACGGCCGTGGGCCTAGCATTTGGGACGTCTTTATTAAAACTCCCGGTATTAAAAATTCCCCGCTAGCTGCCATTCTCCTCTCCTCTCTCTACTAAATACATTTCTTCTTCTTCTCTTTTTCATTCACTAAATTCTATAGAAAAAATGACCTCGATCGCATTTATATTTTCTACTTATTCACTTGGTTAAATATTTTTAAGCTACCTAATAAAGGCAAGAAAAATGAGTTCAAATTGATTAAGAAGGGATTTGGAAAACAATTTGCAGCAAATGTTTGCGTGAATCCTGGCCTCGTACTATTTCTCTTTTTCCGTCCATGCCTTCTTTCTATTTCGAGTATTTCTAAAAGGAAAAAAACGAAGGAAGAAGTTTTAATTTTGTGGATTTGTTTTGCAGGCCTCGATTTTTACACTATTTATTATTAGAAAATTAATATTCACACTTCATTTTTTTTTGTTATCTACATTACTTTTTTCTTTTAGCAAAAAAATAGAACATACATTTTCGATAATAAAAAATAAAAAAGGGAATGTTGATTAGTACAAAAAAGGGGGGTGTGATCAAATATCATGAATTCCCTATTTATTTTGTCTTTGTTGTTTCTTCAATTCACTATTGACCCATTATGTGTCAAAAAATGAAATACTGTAAGTAGGAAACAAAGATCCTAGTTTGATAGTTTTACATAATAATAATAATAATAATAGTAAATTGAGACAAATTAAATATGAATTTTGTACGAAAGCAAAACTCATTCTTCGTTTTGTATCTTATGGGGCTCTGTTTTGATTAAATTTGATGTGTTTGGGTGCAGGGCTTGAGCCCAACAATGCTACCGGTGATGTTGCAGTCGATCAATACCACCGATACAAGGTACGTAATTATTAAGTTTCTACGAAAATAAAGATTATACAATTACAAACATGGCTTGGACACACTACTAATACGGAGTAGTATTTTTGGAGACCGACAGTTATTTGGTTTGGTTCATCATGGTCCTCTCATTTTCAAATACGACAAAATAGTAACCAGCTTATCTTATCTTATACGGAGTAATTTTAAAAGATTTCATTACCCTCAATTATGGCGGTCTTTCTTTTCAAATAAAAAATAAAAAAATTATGGCGGTCTTTGGATTTGACTAAAATATTGTTTCCGGACTGAATAACTTGTACGATTATCCCTTCCAACCTAATCCACTAAAAATTAATTTGGGAAAAGCTAAGGGCCTTCTTCGTTTGGTTACTTTGGATATTTTAATTTTGATAGTGGGGTGGAGAGATAAATAGAATAATGATTGGAGAGACAGGTTAATAAGTGGAGAGAGATAGAGAGAGAAAAGAAATTAATAATTGAAGAAATATGATAATGATTGAAGAAAAATATAGATAATGATTAGAAAACAAAATTAAAACAAAATAAATATGGGAAACGAACAAGGCCAAGGTCTTTTTGAACCGTTCTAGCAACACAGATCTTTTTTACACAGATTTTATACAAACTTTTTGTGGGGCTACTTTTGGGTTCCACACAAATGATCAAATCCGTTAATTGATTTTAAAATATTTTTTCAAGAGACTTCGTAAAAAATAAGCTTAATTGAATATGTGTAAGTGTTTGATCTAATCTTTCAATTTTTCATTCAGAATCCCGAATAGAATTCTGAATGAAAAGTTGTAAGATTGGATTAAGTACTTACATATATTCTATTGAGCTGATTTTTTACGGGGACTTTTGAAAAAATATTATAAAATTAATGAATGGGTCGGATTATTTTGTGGGAAACATCTGTGTAAAAAAATGTATGTGTCCGAAGTGTTTTTCGTTTAAATATTTACCTTCTATTGTTTAGTTTCTAGAGAAAGATAAGGGAAAGATTAATAAACAAGTTCAATTTTGTCTTCAATTTCTTTCCAATTTTCGTCTTCATTATTCTCTTTTGCAATGAGATTAAGTTCTGTTTGGATGAGGCGATAACCGTGATGTTTCCGCTACCGCCATTTGTGGGCCCTACCGGCACATTCATTGCAGTAATATGAACCGTTCATTTTCTAGAGCTTGCAAAATAGTGTATCCACGCAAAAAATTAGCTCTATCGGATATCTATATGTATATCAAAAAAAGAATTTTAGTTTATAAAACAGACGGCTTGGATTCTGTCAATAGTTTTTAAGTTGAAATGTCCATCACCGTCTATTTTATAAATTAAAATTAAAATTAAAATTTTAATATATCTATCGATGTCTGATTAGGTTGATTTTTGGCGTGAATATACTACTCTGCGGGCTCTATAAGATGAACAGTTTAAATTATGACAACGAATGTATAGTGGAAGCCACAATGAAAGGCGGAAACCTCATGGTTTCCACCTCATCCGGATGGTTTCTACCTCATACGGAAATAACTTTTTTCTCTTTTGCAATGAATAATAATTATGCAAACAATTCCTTACTCCATTAAAAACTACAGGTCGATTTCCCTGACTAACAAAAAAGCTCTTCAATCCTTTATTTATGTCTTTTGTTCCAACCCTGATCAATCATTGTTTACATTGATGTCCGATGGAACTAGGAAAGCTCATTTCTTGCCATAACACCACTAAACTATCTCGTTTCTCCCTCTCTGTTTTTTTTTTTTTTTTTTTAATCATGAATTCCTTTCTCCAAAATGAGTCAATTTGTACGACCGTCCCGGTGACTATTTTCATTCAAAAGAGCCAAACATCACTTACAAAAAAAAAAACAATTACCATCTGAAAAGATAAGAATCGAATGCATACCCACTACGCTAAAGATAAACAATTACATCAAAGAAGACCAATGCCTTTCTTCTAGACATGAGTCTCAAACTCTCTAGCACATACTGCAAATGGGATCGAAAACGAGTTCGGGAATAGAATGAGTCGAGATAACAATCAGTACTGGTGACTATTGTTTGCTTACCCACATATTCAAAAACCTGAGCCTCATCCCTCTTCCCCAACTTGCCAGAAAATCTCTCCTTATGATCACAAAATTGGTCATTTCGTGCACAATTCGAATTGTCTGTTCGGCAATTACTGCACAGGAGAGTCCCCAAATCTGAGAGAATGGAGCAGTGCTATTTTTTCACATTGGGGAGATAGAAAGGTTAAAACTGTCATTTAAAAAAGAAAGGCACGGGTCTAATAATGAGGCCCTGTTTTGCCAAGGTTTTTATTTTGTAAGTACTTATTTATCGTTTATGAGAAAAATCATTTTTTCACAATATAAGTACTTTTTCCCCTTAACAGAACAGGACCTGAATTGATAAGTGTGTAAAAAAAAATTAATATACTCGCGCCGTCGCACGGCACATGAGACATCATCAATTGGAGTACTATTTTATTAGGGAACGCCTACTAGGCCCCCCTAGCAGGACTGAATATACAAGTGATATGATTAAAGGAGAAAAATAGTTTTCATATCATTTTTGAACTTAAAAAAAGGTAATTTTGGTTAAATTAATTAAATTTTGACCGCGTAAATGTAAAATCAAAGTAAAAAAAGGTTAGTAGCATTTATGAAGCGGACCTACAATTATAAATAGTACAATATTATATGCATCTTCAATTGGAGACTTCAAGCTTTCCAAAAAAAATAAAATTGGAGACTTCAAAAAAAGTTGATTTTTTTTTGTGTTTTTGTTTGTCTTTTTGTAATTTTTGTTAGATTTGCATCATATTTTTTGTTTAATCATCCGTCTCGACGAGAGAAATCTAAAACGAAAAAATATCTTATCTTGGTTTTTAGGCCAATGGGTGAGGGCTTTGTCCAAAAGGGTTTTCTGTGTTTGATTTCTTGCCAAAAGTGGAGATTGGGTCTCGGATGAACATAGAATTGCCCTTAGTGTTGTAGGTCATTTGGGTCTCGGGCTAGGGATTTAATGTATTCATTCTTTGTTCCTATTAATCTTTGTAACAATTTCAGAGATTAATATTTTTTTTTTTGCCTTTCAAAATAAAATATTATAAGCTAAATTGATTAAAAAAATTCCAAATGTAATATGGAGTCGATTGATGATGGTAGGTGGGAGGAGTATTTACCACATGCGCGAGGGTAGTATTATAAAGATAAAGATATGATACACGGGCCTTTTATTATTGGTTTTAGTGAGGTTTTGGCTATTTTTAATTGTATCAATTGTTATGCAAACGAGAGGGAAATTATCTCCAATAGTGGCATTATATTCTCATAGGAATTTGTGTAAGATTAACCAATTATTTGTTACTTGTAACATGTTTTTGTTATTTGAAAGGCAAAAAAATAAAGAAACAAAAATGAATAGTGAAATAGTGAAACGTGGTCCCTGAATGTTGGTTGATAAAATCTTTTTTTCTGTATGGTGGGGTGATGAGGATTGAGGGGTAAAACGATTGAAGATTTGGTAGGCATTAGGGGGTCAGGAAAAGGTGGGGGAAATCCGCCCCAATCCTTGCTCATTCTTTATTTTATTTATTAGTTTAGTGTCTTAATTAATTAGTGAAAGGTGTTTGCTAGCAATTGTGAATAATCAGTAATTTAGTTTTTTTTTTGCCCTTATTTGATTACCAAAAAGGTAAAAAAAAAAACTATTTTAAACCCTAATTTGTAATTTATTTACTTATTTAGAGCCGTTGAAAAATGCATGGACAAAATAGAGTGCAATTATGTTCACCTTCCTTAAAAAAAGGTGAACATTAATTATCATCCTTCCTATTGGTTAAAATGGTATGGATTCCACCACAAAATGATGTCATGTTTACCGTGCAATACACTTTTTGATAAGTATGACATCATTTTATGAATGGGATCCATACCATTGCAACCAAAAAAAATGAGAGTAATGTTCATTCTCTTACGTGGAGGGTGAACAAAAGTCAACTCAACAAAATAGCACTTAATTCTAAAACCTTCTCTGTAAAGTTTAATTAACCTTACCAAACTGTTTAAACTTGTTGGAAAATACGTTCATTTTTTGTGATAAAGAACCAATAATATGAGTGCAATAAAATTAGAACTCAAAACCTGGAAATCGATGATAACAAAATAGTGATCAAGGCGAGTGTGACACTCTGTACTTGATATAAATTTGTCGCCGCTATGGTTGCTTACAGTTTGCATGGACATTTATCTCCTAGCACTATTTGTTGATTGAACTTCTCACAGATGTAGCACTAAATCAGTGGATCTGTCGAGCCGAACTTGTGCTTGTACTCTCTTTAGTGTCTTATATGAATGGACTTAAATGGAAGGAAAAATCAATCAATCACCAAAAAAAAAAAAAAAAAATGAAGGATGCAATATATATAGACCAATTGGTGACTTTCCGAAAAGCCACCAGGAAAAAAGGGACACCTTTTGTTCATAAAAGATGGGCAAATGGGTGTCAATGAAAAGATGCGACTCCAAATCAAATCAATTTCCATTCACCCTCAAAATAATATATTATTTCCAACAAAACTTTTTTACGATTATTATAAAAGTTGCACTGAATGTGTTTATAACATATTTTATCTCCTTTAGATATACTAATAATAATTAAAAAATCATAATCGAATGAATTAAGTAACGCAAGATGGAACCTCGTTAACAAGGGTATGAAATATATCTGTTCAATATCGGTAATAAAGTAATCATTCATTCATTCACTACTTAAGGTTTAGTTAAAGAAAGCCTTAATTAGCGCCCACATAGTGTCTTAAAAACTAAGTTTGGTTCTTAGAACATAATGCCTAACTGTTCAAATACAGTACAGTTGAGGTGAATCCTATAATAAGCTTAACTTTCTTAAGAATATTGCATTGCTAAAATGAAATATTTACGCACTGTGCTAGACTCGCTAACTAGCACGGTTTATTTGTGTAATGGAGAGAAAAGTGTTTGATTCGGATGAATTTTATTTGTATATCTCTGTTCTGTGATAACAGGAAGACGTTGATCTGATGGCAAAACTGAACTTTGATGCATACCGGTTCTCAATTTCATGGTCCAGGATATTTCCAAGTAAATCTGTAAAAGTCTTTGCATCAATTATCTGAAATTGTCGCAAAAAATCTTCATGTTCACTGAAATTCTTCTGCCACAATTTTTTTCAATGTAGACGGAACTGGAAAAGTAAACAAGAAGGGAGTAGCTTACTACAATAGACTGATCAACTACATGCTCAAAAGAGGTAGGTAGTTTTTAGTTGACGAATTGGGACAGTTCCATTATTGAATAAAACAAGCTATTCTTACTTTGGATTCTTGTACTAGGTAATTCCAAAAATGACATTTTTTGATCATCTTTTACAAGTTTTTCGTACATACATTGCTTTTACTATCTTACTATACGTCTCTAACCATACGTTTCCATAGGCATTACCCCTTACGCAAATCTTAATCATTATGATCTTCCTCAAGCACTTGAGGAGAGGTACTTGGGATGGTTGAGCCATAAAGTAGTGTAAGTACTATCACTAGAAATAGCATTTTCAATTCATATGTTGCAGTGATATTAATTAAAGTTTGGTTAACCCAAAAGGTCAAAATTCAGTTTTCTTCATTTCTTCTATGATGTATGTTGAGATTTGAGAAATTGCTCGAATTTTACAGGAAAGATTATGCAGATTATGCAGATTTTTGTTTCAAGACGTTTGGAGACAGGGTGAAGAATTGGATGACATTTAATGAACCTAGAGTGGTGGCTGCTCTTGGATATGACAACGGATTCTTTGCCCCGGGAAGGTGTTCTAAAGCATATGGAAATTGCACGGCTGGAAATTCTGCAACCGAACCATACATTGTGTCCCATAATCTCATCTTGTCTCATGCTGCGGCAGTACAGAGATATCGTGAGAAGTATCAAGTGAGCTCCCATTTTCTATCTATTTCTCTTGAGTATTTTCAAGATCTCGCCTGAATTCATTTCATTTGAAAAGGAAAATGAGAAAATGGAAGACACATAAAATTGGGTCATCTCCTCACTACATGCATTTTAATTCCAGGAAAAACAGAAGGGCAGAATTGGAATTCTGTTGGATTTTGTTTGGTACGAACCTCTTACAAGGTCAAAGGCAGACAATTACGCAGCTCAAAGAGCAAGGGATTTCCACATTGGATGGTAATAACTTCCACACAGGGTTCTTTACCGAAGCAAAACTGGTTCAGCCATTAACATACGGGGGGAAATCCTATTCTTGGTGATTGTAACACACGTGATGATTAATAGTTATAAGCCAACAGCTAATTTGTTGGTTTAAGCTTTCAAATTTTGAGGATGTATATAACTCGGTAATGTTATCCAAACTAAAAAAATTGGTATGGCATTCTCATACAGGGTGAGGTGGCCTCCTATGTTTTTTTACTTCGAACTATTTATTTTGATAACTCAAGGTGTCCGAGTCAGCGTATGTGCAACTCAACTAATCCCAGGGGATGAATTACACCATCCATGAACGGGTCAAACACACACCACTGCCTATTTTTGGGAAATGCCACTGCTACACGACTCTTGTTTATGATGATTTGTTGTTTTTCCGTGTAATAGCTTTCATAGCTTTGTTGGTACAGTAAATGGTAATGCCTCTGGTGCTTTACACAGGTTTATTCATCCTATCGTATATGGAGAGTACCCAAAAACAATGCAAGAAATTCTCGGTCATCGGCTGCCTAAATTCACAAACAAGGAGGTTAAGATGGTGAAGGGGTCAATGGATTTTGTGGGTGTTAACCAGTATACTGCTTACTACATGTATGATGCTCATCAAGGAAAACCTAAAGTTCTTGGCTACCAACAAGACTGGAATGCTTCATTTGCTTGTAAGACACTATCCTCTCTTCCCCCTCCCTCCCTTAAGAAAATAATAGTTCTAATTATCCCACAAAACAATGATCTATATACTTGTTCAATAAAGTTGTTCTATTCTATGAATGGAGAATAATGCCTTCACTTTTTCGGCTGTGAAATTGTGCAGTCAAAAAAAAAGGAGTGCCGATTGGTCCACAGGTGATTCAACTAGAATACAGTGTTTGAAGCTTGAACCGGAAAATTTTATATCCTAATCTCCAAGCTCATGTTCCTATCGTTTGAATTACAAACAGGATATACAATTAATTTACTACGTAATTTTTGAATAACTACAGGCTTACTCTTATTGGTTGTACAATGTACCGTGGGGGCTCTACAAAGCTGTGACTTACATTAAGGAACGTTATGGAAATCCAACGATGATTTTAGCAGAAAATGGTGAGCCTTAATTTTGGGGGGGTGTTTTTTTTATGTATTATATTTTCATTCTTACCATTTGATAATAGTGAGGCCTAACTGTTATGTTGCTTCAATGCACGAATTGCAGGCATGGATGATCCAGGAAATGTTACACTTGCAAAGGGATTGCACGACACCACAAGGATAAACTACTACAAGGCTTATATTACTCAACTGAAGAGAGCTATAGATGACGGAGCCAACGTGGAAGGCTATTTTGCCTGGTCATTACTCGACAATTTTGAATGGAGATTAGGCTACACTTCAAGGTTTGGCATTGTTTATGTCGATTACAAGACTCTCAAGCGCTACCCTAAGATGTCTGCTTACTGGTTCAAGCAATTACTTAGCAAAAACAAGCATTAGAAAATACTTGAAAACCGTAACATGTTTTCTTTTCTTTGTTTTTGCCAATAAGCTCCGGCAATTCTCATGTGTAATCCTCTTTTTCATTATCAAGTAACGACACATGAATTTGTTTGTTAATCCTGCAGCTGTTTGCTCAATTGAATGTGTTGCATTTGCCTGTTTGGTCGGCAGTTTTCACCAGTTTTTTGTCCCTTCTTGAATCATTTCTTGGGGATTTTGGTTTTTGATCGGGACAAGTATGGTTTCTCATGTCCGAAGTATTTCATTATCTTCTCGAATTGCAACTTTGTTATTTGCTCTTACTTTGCCTTACTCCCTCCGTCCCTAAATAAACGTCCGGCGCGCAAAACTAGGACTTACAAAAGATGCATGTTTTTCATTCAAAAATTTAATTTTTTTTCACAATCTAATAGAATTCATTGTTATCTAATGATTTGTGAAATTTTTTTGATTTTTTTAATGAAATAAATGCATCTTTTTGAAGGCCTATGTTTGCACGTCGGACACTTATTTAGGAACTGAGGAAGTATTATTTAGTCTTTTACTGTTTGATGCACTATGCTTGCAACCTAAATGTGTGTTATAGTAGAGGTTGCCAAAGCGTAGGGCTAAATCGGTTGTAACATAATATTCGGTAAGACCAGAGTCAAATCCACATAAAGCCAATGGACTAGGCCAGAAGTTTGATTTACAAAGGGTTTTTAGCGTTAGGCCCGCCAAACTTTGGATTTGATTTGGATGGAATTCTCTTTATCTCCTAACTTTAATTGAAAATGAAGTTTGACTAGAAATTAAAGGCGGCACGGTTTAAGGGTTTATTCCATCCATAACTTTAGGCGTTTAATGCTTCTCTTTGATAACTCAAGTGAGAGTCATACTCATTTGCTCACTCAAGAGATTTAGCCATGAAAATCAAGTTTAACTCAATACAACGGGATTTGAAAATGGAAATGAACTCATTTAGGCATTTTATTAAACACATAGGGTGCCATGGCTCCAAGCATTATATGTGCAAGAGATCGAGTCCTTACCTACACATAATCAAAAAAGTTAACAACCTAGGTTTTGTTACATAAAAGTAAGAACTTAATCTATTCACAACCCACATAAGCACAAGAAATAAGACAAGTCATTAAACTACCCAAGTCATGGGGTAGAAATCACCAAATGACGAAGCCTTAACAACTACTCACCCATGGTGGGTGTAAACAACATGCAAAATAAGGAGAGAAAGACAAACATGGATGAAAATGTAAATAAAAGCAAGATCTAAATTAATTAAACGAGTACTTACAACTTTAATGAAGACGAAAATCAACTTTAATAAAGATGAAAAGCTCCAAAATCTAGCAATCCAAGCTCTTTTGAAGATAGAGAAGGAGAGCTTGGAGAGGGAGGAAGAACGAGGAGGTAGAGAGAGTGTAAAATGAAAGATGACCTAATAAAATGGCCGCCAATAGAAGGCAACGTAGGAAGGACGCTTGAGAACTTCTCTCTAGAGAGAGCTCTCCTTTTTACTTTCCTTTTCTTTTCAACCGCTCCCCTTTTTGATTTTCCCCTCCCCCCAGTTGGCTTCCCCCATCTCTTTCCTCCCATGTTCTTCTCTCTTCCTCCTACGCCCCCAACTCCATGGATGTGAGATGGTTGAGACTCTCTTCTTAAGGAGGGTAGATCTCCCATTTTCTCCATCATTCTTAGACTTCGGCGCCAATCTATGGAATTGGATCTGGGGCATGAGTGGTTCGGCGGAGGAGGCGTCTGCGGTGGATTCAACCCTTTAGTCTGCGACAGCATGAGCTCAAGTTGGTGCAACGGGTCATCTTGAGAGTTGCTCTTCCCATACCTTGCCTCTCCCCTTGGTTTCTCCACCCACCTTCACGAGTGCGATTGATGGGTCCAGCTCCGGTGTTATTTTAGGGTGAGTGTTTTGCGAGTTGAGGCCTTGTGGTTTAGCGCCAGTCACTTCTTATTTTGAGGCGTGACATTAAAAGGTGTATTCTACAAAGAATTGTGCTTCTTTTTTTCTTTTTTTTTTCCTTTTTTTTTCCCTTTGAAGGGACTCAATCAAATAAATGTTGGAATTCATACAGACATTAGTTTTTTCTTGTTACACTTCTTATTATGTACTCCCTCAGTCCATTTTTTAAGTCCAGTATCCTATTTTGGGCTGTCCCTTAATAACTATCCATTTTGTAAAGTTAATGGATAAAAATTGGTATATTTTCTATTTTGCCCCTAAAAGTATATTCCATTTTGAAAAGTTTAGTGAGTAAAAGTATAATATGATGTCTTTTTAGAGAGTAAATAAGGAAAGTGAATGTAAAAATTGATGTGAAATGTGTAATGATGGTGTCTCCTTAATAAATTGGAGTTACAAAGTGAGACTTAAAAAGGAACGGAGGGAGTAGTATTTTTTTAATCCGCATACTATGTAGTATGATCCTTCAAATATGACGAATAATTTGCAAAACATAACTAAATCAAGGTCTGGCCTTCTAGATACTACATGTAATTCCACATCCTTAATCATATACTCCCTCCGTCCCAATTTAATTTTTACTTTTGGGAGTTTGCGCCACTTTTTAATTGATTATATCTTATAATTTATAATGTTTTAGGTGATTTTGAAAACATTGTATTATAGAATAAATCAAGATCTATCAAACAAGAACCATATTGGATATAAAATTTATTACCAATTTAAAGATATAACTAATTTTTTTATCCAGTTAGAATAGAACTTGAACAAGTAAATTGGGACGGAGGGAGTATCAAACTACCCAGTTCGTGAATTGTGAGTTGATAAAACTCTAAACACGCGAATATTTGCTAGAAGTGGGGAAATGTGCACAATCCAAATCAAATGAAAATGTGACCAATCCAATTCCCATGTAACAAACATGATTTGAAGGACTGAGAAAGATCACGAAAAAATCATGCGTTGTGTAATTTTTTTCCACCACAAATTTTATTCAAGAAAAAGAACGAGGTCCGAAGACCTAACGTCATCAAGGGCAAGATTTGCGATAGAATGGGGGACATGACCCCCCAAACATCCAATCGTGTTCACCTCGAGCCGCATGATGAAGAGGCTGGATACGGGGGGAGAAGTACAAATGGCGATCAAGAGCAGACAAAAGGAGCTTTGCTTACATGTAGGCTGCAACTTGTTTAAATGTGTCTTAAGAGTACTTTCTTAGGCTTTGTTTGGAACATGGGGAAAGGAAGAGAAAATTTTAAAAAAATTCCCTTCCTTAATTTGGTTCCGAGTAAATAGGAAAATAGTATTGAGCACAGTGAAATTTTCCTTCCATTTTTCTTAATTATTTTCTCTTTTCTTTCCTCTCTTCATACAAGTTCCAAACAGAGCCTTAGGTTGCATTTGGATCAGGGATTTGTAACAGGGGGGTGCATGAAGAGGGAACCAGGGGTGCTGTAGTGCACCCCCGCACTACACGTGTAGTGCGACCAATCCGAGCCGTCCATTGCTGAGATGGATGGCTCAAATTTTCGTCTAAACAATGGACGGCTAGAGTTTGTAGGAGCTCAGATTAAATCAAACCCGTTCGCACCGAGATGGATGGTCGGATTGACCACACTACATGGGTGCACTACAGCCCCACCCATTCCCATGAAGAGAGAAGAACCGGTACAGGAAAAGAGAGAAAAAATTATTCATCCGGATTCCACATATTTTCCTCTAACAACCCCAATATGAATCCAGAATTTAAACATAGCCTTAAGGAACTAACAGGAGCTTCTTTTTGTTTTTTTAAAACCCCAAACTATACATTAAGACAACAGAGTAACAGGAGCTAGTCACATTTATCAAAGCAAAAATCATCTTACATGAAAATTGTAATCGACGCAATTTCCTGCAGTATTAGCAAAATGGCCCTGCTTGGGTGATATTTTCAGAAACCATTATTCAGAACACCTTTTAGAGATTGCCTTCGCAAATTCACACACTCCTCGTCTTGCATTTCTTCATTTTCTGAATTGTTTTAAAGAAGTTTAAAAAATCTAATTGGTGTTATCTTAAAAGGTTGTTCATCCAAAAAGTTCGTCAAAAACAAGTTTTTGAAGTTTGTCAACCATCTGTTCAAAAAAAAAAAAAGTTCATCAACCAAGACTGTTCTAACAAATGCCATAGAGAACTCATCCTAATTATTACTACAAAGCACAGACAGACAGGAGATACGGACAAGACATATGTACACATCATTTCCTCAAATACTAGGATACGGACACCCAAGCATTTCAAATTTAAAACTTATTCATATCATACATGTATCATAGGAATTATTCTGACCAGAAAGATGCCTGATGAGTGGCAAAAGAGTATATTAGTTGCATTAATTACAAAGGTATTAAATTGATGAGCAAAACTATGAAGCTGAAAATAGTTGTTGAGCATCGCCTAAGAATGATGACAAATGTATAAGCTAATCACTTTGGGTTTATGCCAAGTAGATGAACTATGGAAGCAATCTACTTGTAAGGAGATGAATCGAAATGTACAGAAAGAAAAAGAAAGACATTGACATGGTCATCAAAAGACTTAGAAAAATATAGGATAAGGTGCGTCAAGATGTCCAATGGTGGGTCTTGGAGAGAAAAGGTATGACAAAAGGGTATATTGATGTAATTAAGGATATTTATGAGGGTGTTGTCACTATTATTAGATCCTAGCGAAGGAAACAAGCGAATCCCCAATCACAGAAAGATTACACCAAGAGTCTGCTTTTGGTCCCTACCTCTCTACCTTAGTTATGGAGAAATAGACTAGACATATTCAGGTTAATATCCCCTGGTGTATGTTGTCTGGGGATGATATTCTATTAGTAGATGAAACTGCAAAGGGTGTTAATGATAAATTAGAAGGTTGGAGAGAAGCATGGTGAGTCGAAAGGATTTAGCCAGTACTCAGTAGGAGTTAAACGAAGTACATCGAGTGTATGCAGTAGGCTTAGTGATAGTCAAAGAGCTAGTGCCCCTCCCAAATCAAGAGTTACCAAGAAGCGAAATTTTCAAGTATCATGGCTTAATGGTTAACAAGGACAGATATTACGGAGGATGTGACATATGACGTACAAATTAGATGGACAAGTGGTGGAACTGGAGTGCTTCGGGAGTGTTTTGTGTATGCAAAATACCCACTAAGTTGAAGGAACATTCTACTATATTGTTATATGACTAGCCATGTTATATGGCACATATTGCGTACTTAAAAAAACAAGTGAGTAAGATGAGCGTAATGAAAATTTTAAGATGGAATGTGTAACAAGACATTGCTTAGAAAAATTAGAAACCAAAACCTTAGCGGGAAGGTAAGGTTAGCACCGATAGAACATGTATATTATAGAGCGATAGATACGGTTGTTAGGAGTAATATTGTTACGGTGGGGGTGGCATTAAAAGGCCGTAGAGAGGGTAGTTTGAAAGGATCTATGTTTCTTGGATAGTTCAATGGAGAAAACGGTTTCATGGAACCGACCCCAATCAATTGGGACTTACGGCTCTGTTTGGTTGGGGATGTATCTTAGGAACTCACATAAAAGCCAAAAACATTGTTTCTATCCCAATAAATTATACTCTCTCCGTCTCATTTTCATTGTCCATTATTCTTTTTGTCTCTTTTGTGTTTATTGCCTATATCTTTCAATCGATAATATTTTTCATGATTTCGACAACTTTGTATTTTAGAACAAATTGAAATCTATCAAATAAGATTCATATTACATATTTTTGGAGATTCACGTTGGAAAATATAAGTGATTGAAAACCATGAACATCAAAAAAGGACAACCAAAATGGGACGGAGGGAGTATAAGCAAAACATAGAGATAGTGTTAACAATACTAATATGCAAATCAAGAATCAGCATACTAGAGTGTCCCTAATTTCCTACCTAACAAAACACATTGAAAAAT
>BPLS01000145.1:5997250-6018194 GCA_019656275.1 Rhododendron kiyosumense | reverse complement strand
TCCGTAACCGTTTGATTCCCTACGTCATGAATGACGTCGCCCGAAGCAGTTACCAGAGCGTGATCTCTACGCGTTGGCTTGAAGGCCAAGAAAGCCTCGGTCTATAAATACAAAGGGATGCTCTCAGTGAGAGGTACGCCATTTTTACCCTAACCCTAGACCTGACTCACCTTCCTTACATCTAACTTGATCGTCGGAGGGTCACTGGGCAGTCATTGCCCTAGTGACTTGTTGCAGGTCCTCTGGTGGAGCAAGAAGGAGCCTAACCAGGAGTGCTGTCTAGGTCCCAATAATCCGAACCCCCACACTTTTCATGCTCCCAGTCCCACTCGCACTCCCTATACCCGCACCTGCACCCGCATTATGTGACTTAAAGCATGACACATGTACCAACTCAGCCGTCTCTACACACATCTACTGGTTTACACTAAGCTTGCTTCAAGCAAAATATGAGATACTGTCAAACCCTAGCTTTCTAGCTCTACAATAACAATAACCTTAGGGGAGTGACTTGTTAACTTGTTAACAAGTTGGGGGAGTGCGAAAATCACTCCCCTAACCTTGACCCCAAAATAAGGCACAAAAACTGGTGATACATAGAAATTGAACCAATGAGGATGTAAACGCACCTAGAGCACGGCGGAGGGCGTCCACGTCGCCCAGCTCGGAGGCGTAGGCGAGGTCACGGAGGTGCGGAGGGGTGTCGGACTCGGTTTCCAGAAGTTCGTCGTCGTCTTCTTCTTCTTCTTGAAAAAGAGCATCTTGTTCTTGTTCTTCTTCGTCTTCGTCCAGCATACCGTTTCGCCTCCCTGGTACCGCCATGCTGTGGTGCCTAGTCCGCAATCGGGTGCCCTAGTTGACGGAAAAGTACAGTAATTACGGGTTTTTGGCCGAAGTACCATAATCTGTAATCAAATTGGAAGAATAACCGTCTTTCCAAACGTAATGTAAAAATAGGTTATCGCTCCTTTTCAAAATGAGTTATATCAGTTAGTTGCCATGTGGCTACCCACGTAGGTAGCGTCTTTTGAAGAAGAGTTAATAATTTTAACCCTATTAACTCCTTTTTGGAAGGAGCTATATTTCTAACCCTAAACACTCCCTAAAAACACATCCTATAAGAAAACGCACATTTTTGAAATACGTTGGGGTATAATTTTAACCCTAATAGCTCCTTTTGAAAAGGAGTTAATAATTTTAACCCACGAGGAGCTATATTTCTAACCCTAATAAAGATATTAAATTGCCTGGCCATAAAGATATTAAAAATTTTCACGATTGTGTTAAAAAAATTAGATTACTATTAATTTGGAGTTAATAATTTTAACCCAAAAAGAGCTATATTTCTAACCCTAATAAAGATATTAAATTGCTTGGCCATAAAGATATTAAAAATTTTCACGATTGTGTTAAAAAAATTAGAATTACTATTAATTTGGAAATTTCTAAATTAACTTCCCCAAGAAACGAGAAAGGAAGAGCCCGAATTGGTGATTTGAATGTGGCACATAGTTAGAGGGAGGAGTGGTTGATTATTAGTTATTTGTTGATTATGTAATTTGTTTAGAAATATGTACTAGCTAGTCTGAGGGAGAAACCCTAGAGAGAGGTAGAAGAGTTAGAGAGAGAAACCCACTACATGGGTTTGTTCTGTAAGAGTGACATTTTGTTGTAGTATGATTGTTTGTGAGTACTATTAATTCTCTCTTCCACGATCACCAAGTGAATGAATTTACTTTCTATTAAACTTTACCTAAGTACTTACTTACTGAACAAATTCAACTAGTGAAACACGTCCGAATAAATAATTGATTAACATAAAAGACTTGTTCAGTATGAACTTTTCATATAAAAACATCATTTCACATGACATGTAATTTGAATTTCATTTTCTGCATCTTCTCTTGTTGTGACCTTGTTGACCACACTTTGAGCACGTCTGTGGCGGTTGGTGTTCAATCAAATCATCTATCTCATTTCGGATTCGATTCACTTTCGGGCGGCTTCTACCTCGAAGATGTTTTTTCTCTAGAAGAATTCTTGGCCCATCGTACGGCGGCCAGTAGGCTTGGTCAGGCAGTGACTTGAATGAGAGAGATCCATACATGGCAATTGTTGTGTTGACTATCCAATATTTGCCGAAGTAATCAAGAGGGTCAATATGCATTTTGTTGCAAACCGCAATAACGTGCGAACAGGGTATTTTCCACAACTGAATCTTATTGCAAGTGCATGTCTTGTTAGTCAAGTCAACTGTGTGTATGTTATTTCCTTTGTATGGGCTTGTTCGATTGATTGGTGTATGTACCTTGAACAAGCCCACGGTCCGGTTGAACACAATGACATCATGTCCCACTGCGTTTTCCCTCCAATGATCGTACATTTTCTTTGCATATAAGCTGAAATGATTCCCTTTGGCTTTTGTATCCATTGACGTCATCATCCTATCGTCAAAGTACTCTACACACTTGTAGAAGGTAAACATAACAGTTGCCATGATCGGGAGGTGTCTGACTTCTTTTATGACCCCATTGAAGCTCTTAGAGCAATTAGTAGTTTCGCTGCCGTACCACCTACTTCCATCGTATGCAAACGTCCATTGTTTTTTGTTGAGCAGGTTAAGTTCTTCATAGATACGTTCGCTGGCGAACCTTTTCAATCGGGTTAGTTTGGCCTTGAACTTTTTCTTTTGACATTCCATTGCGCAGACTTTGACTTCTTTCCCCACTAATTTCCCAAATCGACGATGATAGTTTGATCCTAAGTGACGAAGACAGTAACGATGGTAAGCATGTGGGGTCCTCCAATCGTATGCTGAATGGGAGCGATGACTTTCCAAGAAAGTTAACAAACTCCCGTCAATGGGTCCCTCCTGAAGAACCATATTTTAACTTGGGTACCTGAAACAAATAGAATTAAATTATAAACTCGACAATCTCAAAAGAGTAGGAACTTATCATCCAAAAGATTACAATTTTGTAAACAATAAATAAATTATTACAGAATATATGGTTGCTGATGGATTCAAACAAAAAAGTTGTATAACTCTAATTGTGTTAATAGACTTCCCCCAGGACACACCGTTTAAATAGGAGCAATCTATAATGGACAGTGTTGTAAAAATCCAATGATAAAATGCCACATATGCATATGGTACAAATGGTTATATAAATAATTGTGTTAATAGACTTCCCTTAGGACACACCGTTTAAATAGGAGCAATCTATAATAGACAGTGTTGTAAAAATCCTATGATAACCGATACGTACCTTATGACTTGATGCGTTTAGAGGTAAATCGACACGTATCTTATAAACATCTCTTACTGTACACATACAATAAGATACATATCCAATGGTTTGGTTTGTTAAGAGCTAAACCCGTTATGTATCTCCTTACCTATCTTATGTGCTTATGTATTGTCTTTGAGAAATACCTGCCATGGTCACTTAGTGGGCCGAATGTTGAGTTAAGCTACATCAATTGGTATCTAATTGCCTTTCACTTTCGTTTCTTGAAATCATGTTCTCTTCGAATTGTGCAAGCTTTCCTGAAATCCAATGAAGGGATTTCCTCAACAATAAACGGTATAACTCTAAAACAATGTTATTAACCCTTAAAGTAAACTTTTAAGAATAACATGGCTGTACAATCCCTAATTAACTGCATAAAAATTGTAGAATTAGGCCTAACAATGACTATTAGTTTAGGACCCGCAATCTCACATTCCCAATAATGTTTTGAGATAAATGTGAGATTGCTATTTCTATGAATTTGAATTCTTAGGGGGTTTTGACCTTAGTTTTTATTTTTTATTTTTTACCTTAGTTTGTAGGCATTCGGAACTCAAGAAATTTTATATTGCATTCAAGGTTTTGAACTAATACGAAATAACTGAATCAATCACCAAGCCAACCATCAAAAACAAAAATTTCATAATTTTTGATTCATCACCAAACTTTATTGCCCTACGTTGAATTCAAGTAATCCAAAAGTGGAATGGGCTGTAAATGGGCAGAATGGCAAGGAAGATGGAGAGAGAGACTTACTGTGAGTGACAACAGATAGTGGAGAGCACGTCAGAGATGAGAGAGGGAGCACGCCAGAAATGAGAGAGGGTGGAGAGCACGATGGAGGGCGGCTAGAGGAGATCGCGCAGGTTCGGAGATCGCGATCGACGTGGAGAGCGAAAGGGAAATATCAGATAGGAGGAGAAAATGGGAGGGTTTGATTAATGTCTGGGTTTTCAACCTATAGCTCCTTTTGGAAAGGAGCTATAATACTTAAAACACGCCTCCTTAAAAGGCGTTATAAATTTGACTTGGACTCTTTGCCACGCAGGAAATCTATAACTCCTTTTGGAAAGGAGCGATGACCTATCTTTACAAAACGTTTGGAAAGATGGGTATTCTTCCAATTTGATTATAGATTATGGCCATTTCGGCCAAAAACCCCAGTAATTACTCTAGGAACAGTGTCACGCTGTAGGGCTGTTAAGTGCTAGTCAACTGATCTTCATCAAAGTTTGTTCCAGATTAGTTTGTTATATAAACAAATCAAGTTTAAATGATTGTGTTTGGTTAGCATTTTAGTTTAGTTTAGTTTTTCAATCATTATCTTATTTCTTTCTCTAATCATTATCTTATTTCTCAAATTATTACTTTCTTATCTATCTCTCTCAAATCATTACTTATCTCTTTAATCATTACCATATTTTTCTCTCCACTCACCATCAAAATTAAACTAAACTTAAATGTCAACCAAACAAGCTACTACTCGGCTCGTTTGGCTAATTGTGTATAATTTTTTTTAAAAAGTTTGAGTTACTAGAGATTGGCTCGTGTTTGGGTAGATTATAGCTAGCTCATTCAAAATCATCTCGTATTATAAACAAGTTAAGCTTAAGCTTGTTAAGTTTTCAAACTAAGTTTAATCAACCATTTGCTCGGCTCGTTGACTCATGTGGTGCTCTTGAGAGCACTGAATAATCATTGCACCAAGTGTCGACCAAGAAGCTTTTTATTTTTGATCCGCGCGACCAAGAAGCTTGCTCGGAGGTTTTTTGCCATGCGCTAAGAGCATCTTACATAATCAAAAGATGGTTCAGCTGACAAGTACCCCGAGCACAACTTAACGTGCAATAAAAATGAAATATTATCCAATATTTAATATTTTCTCTGTCCCCTTTTTTAGAGTTTAATATTTCATTTTTGGTTGTCCTTAATAAGTGTTTATTTTTTCAAATTAGTAAGTAAAAATTGGTATGTTTTCTATTTTACTCCTAAAAGTAGATTTCATTTTGAAAAGTAAAAAGTAAAAAAGTGTAATGATAATATTTTGATAGAGGGTAAGTAGGGAACATTGATGTGAAAAGTATAAAGATCATATCTCCTTAATAAATTGGAGTTACAAAACTAGACATTTAAAAGAATTAACATCAAAATTGTATTTTGCTACTTTACCTTGTATTTTGAAGGGTAAAAGTTTAATTGTGAACTCAAGTGTGACTTGGCTACTTCCTTCGATAACTTGCTTAGGTTGCGTTCCAGTTTACCTTCTTTTTTTAAAAGTTCTCTTTTTCAATTTTCAAACTCAAATATAATGAACATAAAAAAAAAAATTTCAAATTTACCCCTGTAAGTTCTCCTAATGCCCCATAGCTCCTCTCAAGCAAGCATTGGAGTCTTAGACTAAGGATCTTCTCATTATGCTTTCTTTTGTAGCGCAAGCATTCGAGTTTTGGACTATGGATCTTTTCGTTAAGCTTTCTTTTGATCACTCTTGTTTAGGCAAGTAGTTAGAACTGATCAATGGCTTTGGTTTTGTGATGAGTCATACTTTCAGAGGTCTCCATGGCACCTCCACTCGTATCTCATAAGGCTCACCATAGCCTATGTTTTACTCCTTTTTCTAGTGATGTAGCCTAAAGTCAACATAAGAAGTGTACATATTCAAGAAAACCCCTCATTTCCACATGTAGATGGTATATTTACGGGAAATTCTTTGGAGATGTTTCTCAACTTTTCTCATTTGTCTGTGTTCGTTTGGTGTGAGTCTTGTCAATGCCGCCATGATCACCTAGGTAATTGATGATGATTCATCACTTTGTACTGTCATGTTATATACATGTATGATTGTACACTTTTGGTAGGTGACGCTTCTTTTTTTCTTCCCTGTAAAGGCATAGCTTTTTCCTTCATTATTGACCCTTTTGGGCCAAATTTCCTTGCTCTATTTGGAAGCACATAAGGTGTCCGCCAATCTCACCCTCTTTTTTAGTTTTTTCCTCTTCTCCCACATCTTCTATGTCATTTCCCAAAATGGGATGAACACTACATCTAAAAAAAGAAGATTGCTTGCATGAAGGTTAGAATCCATAGAATCCTAATTGGTGAATCAGAGGTTTGGATTTTGCAATTAGAGGTTAGAATATGATATTGAGGCTTATAAACCTTAGAATCACAGTCGAACATACATTTGAATATGGCACTTCCAAAACTCGATTAGGAAGAAATTTCATTTAGACTCGGAGTATAGCTTAAAAGTTGTATTGTTGAACCTTATTAGTTGATTGGTAAGAAATTTCACTTGAGTGGTTAAATGTGTGTCGGGGCTTATACTTGAAAATAACATTGATTAATTGGAAGTAAGAATGACTTATATTTTTCAATGTTCTAAGAGCATGGGATGTGTTTGTTTTATTGATTGAGACTACTGTTTTGTAACGTGACGCAATGTAATTGATTTGGAAGAAACAGATGTTTACAACGGCGGTGTAAAGAATTTATTCTCAATTCCTAAATCTCTGGGTCACTCATGATCTGGGATGAAAAGGTATGAATGATATTTTTGGGTTCCTTGTTCCAAATTTCATCATCTATTTAGACCTGTGTAGCCTCACCATAATCCGAGAAAGAGCAGCAAACGGTTTCGAAGCAAGTCACTGTCGAAATTGATTTTGTATTGGTGATAAACCAACCAGATCGGATTGGGTAGGGGGTCAAGTCCAAAACCAACTCACACCGACCTGTGCTCACCAGTTTGTGTCTTTGTAATTAGCGGTTGTGGTGATGAAGCCCTAAACAATCCTCAATTTGGAGGAGCACCTGTTTTTTATGTTTCGGAATAGCGGAAACAAAAATGTTGTTTTGGTTTATTGATTGCTTTCATAAGACTTCTTCAAAACGACGTCGTTTTGTACATAGTACTGACAATGCATACATATTACCGCCTACTGTTAGAATATATATATACATAGGGAGTTTCTATATATAGCTACGAATTTACTGCATAACCCATTTTTAAGTAAAAAATATTTGGACAAAAAACCCTCAATAGAATTGACAAAAATACTCCTAAAATTATTATATAGAACCACCTAAATACAACTACAACCCACCCCACAACCCACTCCTATCAGTCATCTTCCTCCCTCCTTCCCTCCCTCCCACCTCCCCCTAAACAAAACCTCCACCCCCCATTTTTGGCGACACAAATCAAACTAAGAGAGAGAGAGAGAGAGAGAGAGAGAGAGGGAGAGAGAAACCTGAACGACTTTGCTCAAAAGCACAAGAAATTTCGAGGAGTTCTTGAACTTGCTTTATTGCATGTGGAATTGACTGACTCGTGTCAATCAAGTGAATCGCTGGAAGACAGGAATCCAAGACGATCCTCCATGCGTCCCTAGACGTCAAAGAGCTCAACCCAAGCAGGCTCTAAACCAGATGTTCACGATATTCGGATTCACAAACCTGAAACCCATAAACTTTTTCTAGTTTTAAAACTCGAAAGTGATATATATTTTCGGATTCTAAAGTATGAATTTATTTATGAAAGTCCATCGCACATTACCAAAATGTGTGATGTCGATCAATCGCGCTTACACGAAATGCGTTTTACAGAGCATAACGGATTATGAAAATGCGTTTTTAAAAATAAAAAACAACATTTATAAAGGGTTCAGATTTTAAAACCCGAATTTTGTAGACATTTTTGAGTTTTAAAATCCGAAATTTTCTAAATTTTTCGGAAATGTGTATCCGACCATGTTGGAAAAAAATTTTAAGGTGGTGTTAGTGGTACCGTTTCGTTTAATATTTTTTCTAGCTCTATACTTTCCAGATCTCACGATAAAAAAAAGACACCAATTTCTCCTCTTTTGCCAAACCCAGTGGTGGAGGAGGGAGAGAGAGAGAGGGGGAGAGGGAGAGGGAGAGAGAGAGAATCAGTGGTGGACATGCACAATGTTAGTTGGACACACTCTCTCTCTCTCTCTGATACGTAGTTGTATGAGTAAGATGGGAGAGAGAGATCAGTGGGGAGTGGTAATAATCTGGAAGAGGTGGTAGAAGGACAGAACGGAGGCGGGGGCTCTGTCGTGGCTATGAGGCAGTAGCCCCTACTCATCCCTCAAAACACAGCCATTTTGGCTCCTTTTCCTTGTGCTCTCTTCTAGCATTTCCCCTTAGTCCAGGTTTGGTACTTAATTAATGGGCATAATGATTGATGATTTTGTGACGCTCATTTCGGGTTCCAAAAAAATGATTTAAATTGCAAGTTATTCTTAAAATATTTTTTATAAGTTCTTATAAAAAATTTAAAAAAGTAGCTCAATCCGATATCTGTTAGGGCTTTTTTAGAATTCGCAGGGGCCCTATGAATTTCGAAAAAGCCCCTATCAGTATTCGATTGAGCTAATTTTTTTTAAGAACAAATGAAAAATATTTTAAAAGTACTAATAAGCGATTTGAATCATCTTTGTGAGACCCGAAATGAGCCCCCCCCAAAAAAACCAACTAATAATCTAAAATAGAGTGTTTGAATCTAAAATAGAGTGTTTGATCACTCAATCTTAGATTAATGATTTATTGATCTTTTGTGGGGCCTGTTTCAGAATCCACATTAATGGTTAAAATCGCTCTGTTCTTAAAGTATTTTTTGTATTAATTCTTACAAAAAATTAATTCAATCCGATACCCAAAATATGGGCTTGATGTTGATGATTTTGTGGTGCCCATTTTGGACCCACAAGAAAGATTTAAACCATAAGTTAATCTTAAAATATTTTTTTATGAGTTCATGAAAAAAAAAAAAAGCTCAATCCGATATTCGTAAGGGTTTTTTCAGAATTTGTAAAGGCTCTACGAGTTTTGGAAAAGCCATTACCGGTATTGGATTAAGCCAATTTTTTATAAGAGTCAAAAAAATATTTTAAGAATAACTTGCTATTTGAATCATTTTTGGGACCCAAAATGAGTACCACAAAATCATCAATCATTATTTATGCCCATTTATTGAGTACCAAACATGGACAAGGGGCAAATGGAGGGAAAATCCATTGGGGTGCTTGGCATAAGTTGACTACGCATAAAGGGATGGGAGGCATGGGCTTTAAAGATTTTGAATCGTTTAATGTTGCATTGTTGGCTAGGCAGTTTTGGCGGTTGATGAATAGCCCAAACTCTTTCTGGGCTAGAATTCTTAAAAGTTTGTATTTCCCCAACAAGTCTTGGATGGAAGCAGAGAGAGGTTCGAGTCCGTCCTGGATCTGGTGTAGCCTTCTTGAAGGGAGGAATCTTATTCAGGATGGGCTACATTGGAGTGTGGGGAATGGCGATCAGATTCAATTTTGGGAAGACAGCTGGGTTCCTGAGCTACTGGGGAATAGAGTGATCCCACTTCCAAATGTGCAGAAGGAAAAGGCAATGGTGGGAGATTTCATCAATCCCTCTACCAAGTCTTGGAATAGGGAGAAATTAAAGTCTTGCATTCCACTTGAAGTAGTGGATAAAATTTGCAAAATCCCGATCAGTTCACTGCAACACAAGACAGGGTTATTTGGCACCATACTAGGTCAGGGAAGTATACAATCAAGTCAGGTTGTGCTTGTAAGATCACCATCTCTCCAAAAATAAATCCCTCTCTCCCATCTTGCTCTTTCACTCCATCTCAGTCTATGTGGACAAAACTTTGGGGCACCAAGGCAATGCCAAAAGTTCGTATGTTCATGTGGAAGGTAGTGAAGAATTGGGTTGCTTGTCGTGTGAACTTGTACCGAAGGAAGTGTGCACCTAACCCAAGGTGCCAAACTTGCAACAATGCTGACGAAGCAATCGAACACTTGTTGTTTCATTGCTGTGGGCAGCATGCCCTCGGAAAGGATTCCATTCCTTCCCGAAGCAAGGGCCCATGATCGAGGGAGCGCGAGCGCGGGTGGCAAACGCTCGGAATACAAAGTCACCACTTAGGTTTTGAAGGTCCAACACCCAAGAAACTGTATTCGAAGCACCTGCCGAGCTATTTGATTTGAAAAAGTGAAGGAACCAGTCCGTCATAACCATATCTGAGTTCGAGAGCCAGGTTACGAGAGAGGAAGAGTTTTAAGGCACTCCTATCGCCCAATCCGGAGATCGGTTTCTACTTAGACATTTTGTGAAAATATTTGTGATTCTTCTTTCATTAATCAATTTTTAGCCAATTAAGGTGGGGAAACAGTTAATCGGGGATTAAAACTGTAATAGCTTACAGGATGTGATCAAAATAGCATGGATGGATGAAATATTGAAAAATAAATGGAATAAAACCCAACACTGTGATTAAATGTCAAAACAGTGCTTTATATGAATTCGACGTACACAGTAGCCAACTTGCATGCATGGATCTACGTGCATGCAAGTTCACCAACGCGCGCCAAAGCCATACACACGCGCATGTCTCAACACCACATAGAGATTGAATTTTATCCCCTTTTGGGCTCTGGAATGACCAATGCTCACCCAGAGGGAAAACCAAGCAGTTTATATGTACTGGAAGTAAATAATAATTACAAACAGAATGAATGAAATTGAAATACAACCCCTAAACAGTGGGGGGGAATTGAAACAAAGGCCAAAGCCAAGATGCCCATACAAGAACCAATTACTGGAAATGAACAGACAAGCGCAAGTCATTTATGGATAGGCACGTGCCTATTCTGACTGGACTTCTAGGAATTGATTTTGTATGCTTGGGCTCTGAAACATACTCAGAAGCAACCCAAGGGCATCTCAAAGCAAACAATGAAGCAATCCAAGCTAAGCTAAGAATTTTTAACATGCAAAATAGTGAACTAGTTTTAATCATGCATCACAGTGATTTATAATACTATATAAATATAAAATAACCAGCATCCCATCCCCACGTGGACCATCGCGTGCAGCCTATTACAAGCGCGCGCGTAAGTGAGTCCAATGCGCTTGAGAGAACCAATTCACGGTTCTTGTAACCTTGCTAACTTTAGGGACAGAACTGGTATTGATTACCAGCCGTAGCCCTGCCAGCCCCCCTCAGGGATCAAAATAGTAAGCAGAAGAAGGTGTTTATACTTTTGCTTGAGTGGTTTTGGAAATGGTTTGAACAAGAAGGTAAAGCTTGTGAAATGAGTGTACGAAGATGGCTTGAGTGATGAAATATCAAGTGTATTGGGGTATGTGTGCCTTTTTTTCTTGATTTTTGGTAACCCTTGTAATGGAAGACTAATGGGGTATATATAGGAGGTTGGAAGGAGGGTTGTGGGTGGTTAACTTGGTAGAAAAATCAGCCAACAAGGCTGGTTGAAGGTGACTTGGTGGAGAAGGGCTCCAACAAGGTGATGGGAGAGATTGTGAAGGTGGAGCACCCTATGTACCTGCAACAGCTATGTTGGCGAGGAAAATGGGGTTCTATAGCCCTGTAGACCCCCTGATGATTATATATTCAGCTAGAAAAAGGTGATAGCGACAGGTTTTGATCTGCGCGTGTGTGAGTGACATCATCCCGCTTGTATTCCACCAACCCGCGCATTGGTCAACAGTCAAGGCTTTGACTTTGACCAACACCTGGCCAGTGGACTGATGCGCGTGAGAGCCAGTACAATGCATGCTGGTCAAACCTAGGGTTAGGGTTTTGACTTAGGGTTTTGGGGTTCACAGAGAGGCAAGAGGGGTTCTAATCACTCTAAATTCAAACATTTCCATTCTCAAGACTGCTTTTCGACCTAATTCATCATCGGGGAAGCAAGAAACCGAAAAACAAGGTAAATCAATTGGAGACCCAGATTGGGGTGTCTACAATTGCCCATGGAGTAGGGCAGTATGGTTTGGGAGTGGGAAAGTTTGCTGGACTCCTTATAATGAGGTGGTGGCTGTTGATAAATGGTTAAATGATCTTCTCAGTGGGGACTTAGCAAAGGAGACAAATTGTGAGGTAGTGGGAGAAATTTTCCAGTGATGTTGGGCCATCTGGAAAGCTCGTAATAACTATGTTTTCAGTGGTAAAATACCTGTACCGGAGGATGTGATTGATCAAGCCAAGAGGACTAATACAGATTATTTGCAAGCAATATATGCAGGGATTTCTAATGGTTTACCAAATCCTGCTTATGATCTGAAATGGATTCCTCCTCCCCATCTTCGATCAAGTTCAATACTGATGGAGCATATAAATCCTCTCGCAGCTTGGCTGCCTTTGGCATCATTGCTAGAGATTGTGGTGGATCTCCTCTCTTGCTACGTAGTGGTCGTGCTATGGTTTCCTCGGTTGTTGCTATCGAAGCTTGGGCTTTGAGAATCGCTTGTGTCATGGCTATGGAACGGGGTTTTCAACAAGTAATCTTTGAGTCGGACTGTCGAGACCTCATTCGTTATGTCTCTGATATCAATATAGAATGCCCCTGGCAGATTGAAACTATTGTGGGCGACATTAGGAAGTGGGCAGCATCTAATCTTTGGTCCTTTGTTTGGTGTCGTAGAAATCTTAACAAAGCAGATCACTGGATTGCTTCCTAATGTAGAAAAGTGCATAGTTTTTATTTTCATTCGAGTTGTATTCCGCCCGCTCTCGAGTCAATTTTGTCTCAGGATTTGTCTTGTTTTCAATGAAATACTGACACTTTTAAAAAAAAAAAAAATGGACAAGGGGAAATTGTAGAAGAGAGCACAAGGTTTAGAGGGGTGAGTAGGGGCTGCTGACCCATAGTCGCAGCAAAGCCCCCACCTCCAAAGAGAACGGGGGACAGAGAAGGGAGAAGGAGGGAGTTCATTTTTTTTCTTCAGAAAAACCGGTTTTTGGGTATGCAGGGACAATTTTGAAAGTTTATGGATATTTTTCAGTTGTATGTAACGAATTTCTAATAAGATCTGTGAGTTTTATTTAGCAAGTGACTGGATTGACATTGCCGTTTTGTTGGGAACAAACAGGACCCCATTTCAGTGTCTGGCTCGTTATCAAAGAAGTCTTAATGCTTCGATACTAAAGAGGGAGTGGACTGAGGATGATGATGATGATAAACTTTGCGCTGCCGTAGAAACTTTTGGCGAGGGTAATTGGCAGCTCGTGGCTTCTACTTTGGAAGGACGGACAGGTACCCAATGCTCTAATAGGTCAGTTAGCCATCTCAATGACAAGTTCTATTGGAATTTAACTGAGGCCATAAAATATAACCAATGATGCAAATTAGTTAAGGTACTACTGTACTGAAACTATACTTTTGAGTTCCAGAAATGATGAGAGTTCTTCTCTTGGAGAACATTTTGTACTCATCCACTATTCTCTGATTAATTTCTTAAATTGTTGTTTCTCATCATTGGGTGCAACTTATTTTGTACCATCCAGATCTTACGGCAAGATGGCTGAATTGGTGAATCAGTGATATATACATGCACATATTATTTGTTAAACTGTGGATTGTGATAAGTTTACAATTTTGAAATGCACGTTGGTGAAAGTTTTGTTATCAGTGATATATACATCCAACTGTTTGTGCTTCTGAATGGGTTATTATGTTTAGTTTAGGGTTGTAAAGTAATTCTACCAGCTTTCATGCATTCTTGATGAAATTTAGCTGCTGAAAGGATGAGAAATCAATACTTTTCTGCTACTATCCTGATTCTTACTTCTTGATGATTAATTCTGTATTGTCAAGTTCGGCAAAACTCATGGTCGAGTTTCTCCCAAAAAAGGAAATTGATGCCTTGTGACTGCTAACGAGTCCTGTGAAAAGAAGATAAATTGACTTCAAAGTGATTAGTGCAATGCTTGGATTTGAGCTCTAATAGGTATTTAATTGTGTTGCTAGGAAAGTTGTACGATGTTTTAATTTTATTAGCTATTTGTCTTAAGCATATAAACAGTCTTGTGTTAAACAATTTTGGTCCCTGTAGATGAACAAAATTTTAACTCAGAGATAGATTTTGTACTATTTCTCAGGTAGCTGCCTATCTTTGTTTCTTCTTTAGTCTTCATTCTTCCTCGTCTCGCATAGCTTGATTATTCTTTCATCTTTTCTCTTCTTTTGTCACTTCTGTGTATATTCAGTTTTACTCTCTCTCTTTCTCTCTCTCATTAGAAATATTCCATAAGTACCTTTTTGTTTTAAGGGCACAAGGGTAATGCCTTGAATTATAAATATGGCATTCTTACATGTTTACCCTTATTGTACCATGTTATAAAACACTAAGCCGTCAATTTTGGATCCAAATTCGAGATTTTTTTTTACAGTATAATCGTATCATTAACGATCTTTTCAATGATATATAATAATAATAATAATAATAATAATAATAATCTATTTTTTTAGTTCGATCCCTGGGCAGGGGCTAGAATTATATAATTTTATCTCAAGGACGTGGGGTAGACATTTAATTTATGCCAAAAATTTGAAGATTTATCATTTTTGTTTGTAGGGTATCCCTTTTAATTAACTTCAACCTTTCTTGTGATTTATGATCTTTTGAAATTGAATTGTTGTAATTAGATAGTTCTACTCCCTATCCAAGAATAAAAACTAAAAAAAATGACCTTTCTCATTTTCATTTTTTAATGATTCATTTCTCATTTATCGGATTTCAAAATGTGTCAAATTATAATGATTCAAAATAGATCATATTTTGTGAAACAAAAAGAGGTGCAAATACAAATATTGTGTTGTAGAGTTCTCATACCTCGGGGAAAGTTTCAAATGATGACATCTTAAAATGCGAGTTCCCTTTTTCTGATCGAATTTCAATTATCCGAACCACTCAATATGTTTAAAACATGATTTTAAGATATCCACAAAAAATCAACAAAATATGACCGAAAAAGACTTGATTTGAGCTGCTTTTTATTAAATCGTGTAATAAAAAACTGTTTGGATAAAGTTTTTTCTGCTGATTTCTTCCGAGTATCCTTGAAATTACGTTCTGATCACATTTAAAGACTCGAATCATCGAAATTCAATTGAAAAAGAGGGAAAGTGGAGAGGTCTGAATTTTATTAACTAAAATGAGGACCACCTCATTTGAAACGGACTATACATCACCAAATGAACATCATAATCGAGGAGAAATAATAAACTCAAAACAAAACAACGCAAAGCAAAGCAACATTAATAGCTAAGATAGAGTCGAAACCAAATGTATCATATAACCTTACAAAATATCCAAAACCGAAACAGCTTATGCTTCAAAGCCTAATGGAGAATCCAAATATCCTGCCAACATCTCAACCGAAACCCAACTTAAAAACACTAACAAAATGCACTCAGGTGATCCATATTAGCATCTTACTAACGACCAATTCCCCAAACTCTGATTATGCCATCAGTATAGCCACTGAATAAAGTGCTTCCATCAGCACTCCAACTCAAGCTTGTGCAGTATATGACCTGAAAATAAGATTTCAAGGTTTATCAGTAATTTTTGAAAAACAAGCACTGGGTTCTATAATTCTCCCATCATCATTACCGACGGTAAACAATGAACAAAACTGAAAGATTAAAATTTTAAGTGGTTTATGCTACAAACACAGCAGAATTCCAACGGCAAACAAGTGTGAAACCTAAATTCCTATAGCCTTAATCATCAATTCGATGAAGGAAAATAATGAGAAAACAAAATTCTTAACTATGAGGACCAAGTTGCAAAAGCCAAGTCAGTAGTGTCAGCGTGAAAGTGTCTTTGAAACACATCTCAACCAACTAAAATACGCGAGAGCATTGGCTAGCTACTTCTAGAATTTTGTGAATAAGCTCAAAAGTAAGAAAGTTACTGCATTAACAAAGCATTGGCTAGCTACTTCTAGTTACTATGCATCTACTCAGTCTAATACTTCTGCAAACACCTATCAAGGTCAATGAAGTTGCAAGACCACTAAAGGTGGGAAAAATGGAAAATTCCAGACCTTTCGGCCAAAATTATGGAGATCTACATGTGCTACTGATACATATCTGAACTCTTCTATTTGTTAATGCATCTTGTCCAAGATAATTTGTTCATTCTATTTGCCCATAGCATTGATTGGATATAAAAAATAAGGAAATCACTACTAAGTAGAAGAACAAGTCATGGAACTGAGCTTCAATTCACAACAGAAAAACAGATAAGCCTGCAACTGAATGTTGGCAATCTGATCAATGTTTACCAGTCAAATTTGTTCCAAAACCAATTCACTAAAACCTGTGCTAACTTGTCAACGATAGCCAAGAAAAAATGAACACAGGCCACCATTCAGAAGAGACAACTTTTGGCAGGAAAAGCTAAACAAAACAAAGATATATACTATGAAGCACAAATCTTCTAAAAGTCGCTTGGCGTTCGTCGCTCGGTCGACCACCTTCGAGCTTCGAGACCTATTAATCGTCGATTAATCGGCTTGTAACAATTAGTCGGGTTTTTATTTATTTATATATAAATACTCCCCAATGACAAATCTAATAAAAAATTGAACATTCAGCTATCAATCCATCAACATCAATTGTTTTTCAAATATGAAAGAAATTTCTCCTTTACACAAAACTGTTAACATGATTATAACACCAGCCGGTACTGGGTATGGGCTGTTTACTTATTACTCACTTACCAATTATAATAACTTTATTTATATACACCAAACAATACTACACTTCGTGTTAAGATTTAATAAAAATATTACTACACTTTGTTTCTAGAATCACTAATGTGTCAATATGGGTATGGGCTTTTAAAAAAAAAAAAAAAAAACTAATGTTCGAGGTTAGTGGAGACGTGGAGTGAGAGGAGATCTCGAATCTGAGAGATAGAGAGAGGCGATGGGTGGCTCGGAGATCTCGTGTTTTAGGGTTTCACATAGATATGATAGGTGACTCCGAGATTGATCAATCGATGACTGAGTGTTGAACAAGCCCTAAAAACTGTGATTCGAAGCCCTTAAACTGGTATACTCGGTACGAGTATATAATAGTTACACCCCTTGATTTTCCAAAATTATAGATTTTACCCCTGTTAATCGCCGAATAGCTGACTAATTGCCCATTAACCGATTAATCAACTAATCGCCGCTAGACGCCGACCGACTAATCGCCGGTTAATCGCCGACCAACTCCGATTAACCTCCTGACCTACTAATTCAACCGACTAGGCATTAATCTAATCGGTTAGGCTAAATTTTCGATTAATCAGCGATTAAATCCTTCTTTTAGAACACTGTGAAGCACGGATACTGATACAGGATACGGATACGACACGATACAGCAAAACCTAAAAAACTAGGATACATCGGGGATACGGCTGTGCAAATTATAGTTTTTTATAATTATGAGTTTCCTACTAGGCATAAGAAGTCAAAAGAGTTGTTAAATTGCCAATACCAAGCATAAAGCACGTGTCCATGACAAAAGAGAAAAGTCATTCCAAACAAAGAGTTAAAAGTTAAAACTACAAGAGTGTAAAATTAATAAGGGGCATATCCTCCATACTAAAAACTAGTATATAGTATATTCTATATCCTCCACTAGGACCACCAATTTCGTGTAATATAATACAGTATATACCAGTGTGTGTGTGCCAAATATAAAGTAAAAACTAAAAACAGAGACTAAAAAACAGGGAGTATTCAGACCGAGAGAGAGAGCGAGCGAGTCGCAATCTAGGGTTTGGACTTTGGAGGAGTCAACTGGTCCTGCCTTCACAGGATAGATGAGAAGTCGTATAATATTAGGGTTCCTATCATAAGAATACATAATTTATAGTGTTATTACAGTTTCCCCCTTACAGCTTCTACTTATATTAGGGTTCCTATCATAAAAATACATAATTTATAGTGTTATTACAGTTTCCCCCTTACAGCTTCTACTTATGTGTAAAATGTTTCATTTTTGACACTGCCGTATCCCAAAAGCATCCTGACGTATCCCTCCCATATCCGAAAATAAAAACATTTAATTTAATTACAAGATACTTATTTGCCGTATCCGATACGTATCGGGCACTTATCCGTATCCAGAAAGTATCCGATACCTGTACGTGACTAGTTTCGGCGTATCCGTGCTTCATAGGATATACAGAACAAAAACACATTTCAACGGCAATTACAACTGGCAAACAGAGCTAAAATATGGCATTGAAAAGGGGCTTCGTAGGGATAAGGGAAGGAAAGGGAGGAAAACCAAACCAACCAATATTTATACTTCACCAACACTTAACCACAACATAAAAAAAAATTAGATAACATTTTAATAAGCATAAGAAAATAGCAATGGCAACGGAAGCAATCACAATATTATACCTTGTTTTTTACACCAGATGATTGGGTAGCACTGCCTTCATTCATCTCAGCCTCCTGCTTTGCATCGACCCTGAGATCCACAACGATGGTTTTGCTCTCCAAATCCCATATCTTGATACTAGCCTCAGTAGCCGCGCAGAGCCAGTACCTGTTGGGGCTAAAGCAAAGAGCATGGATGATGGAGCCCGCATCGAGCGAGTAAAGCCTCTTCCCCTCAGCTAGGTCCCACAGCAAGATGACCCCATCTTTCCCTCCGCTCGCGCAAAGTGAGCCATCAGGGGACACTGCCACTGTGTTGACATAGCCTGAGTGGCTGGCAAGGGTGGACCTCAGCTTGCAGTTGGTTAGGTTCCAGATCTTAACAGTACGATCCCACGAAGAGGAGACGATGGTTGGTTGGAGCGTGTTAGGGCTGAATCGGACGCAGCTGACCCAATCGGAGTGTCCATCACCATCTTGGATTGTGTACTTGCACTCACCTAGGGTCAAGCAATAAATAAAACTAAAATGATGCATCCATGCATACATTAAAAAATCGCATAAGTTAGCCGCTCCAGAGTTTTTTGGGGAAATCAAGCATTGCTCAATTTGGATAGCCTTTCCAGGAGTTTGAACAAATAATTGTAACAGGCGTAATCCGAAGTCCTCACATTGAAAGGATTGAAGTCATAGTGTCATACAATGGTATCCCAATAACACATGTCTCTTCAACTTCTAATCTATTCCCTATTCTAGTTGTTACACAGGCCTATTACTCCTTTTATATCTATCTTTTGTCAACATTGGACATCAAATCCCTCCTTTCGGAAATCACATCTATCCATTCCAGAGCCATCCAAATTTATAGGGAGACTACAGTAATTCTTTTAAACAAGCTAAAATGGGAATTCAGTGAGATATTTTTTCTCCTTGTTACTTCAAGCATCTCCAATCAGTACCCTTTTCATACCCAAACTCAAAATTAGTAAAAACACTAAAAATCCATCTCCAATATGGTAAACTCTTTTGCCTACCCTTTTTGACTTTTACCATTTTCCCCACCCAAATGAGGGGAAACCCAAATCTATAACATTTTTCTCAAGGCCTCTTTTCACTTTCTTATTACTAATAGACAATGCCATATTGACCCAAGTTTTGGAGGGAAAACATAAAAAACAATAGACTGGTTAAAAACAAGGATTTGGGATGGGAGAAGGCATACCCAAGTAGAGTTTTTCCGCAAATTTGAGTACAAAAAAAGGGTCAGTGGCCTCAGGACTGGAGATACTCTCCATCTCTTGAATCTATCCGAGAAAGCACTACTAGTATAGTTGTTCAACAATCCAATCCATCATCCTTAAAGAAAGAAACACACTTTGTACATTATTTATTTGTAGGAGCTGAAATTGTAAAATTCCTTCCTTGTTTGCAATAAATACCAATATACTGACCTAGGGTGTTCCACAGCTTGATAGTTCGATCACGCGAGGCGGAGACAATCTGGCGATTATCGATGGAGAAGGCCACGGAGAGCACGTCCTTAGTGTGTCCCACGAAGCGGCGGGCGGTGGTGCCGGCGGCCAGGTCCCAGAGGCGGAGCTCGCCGTCCCACGACCCGGAGAGGGCGAACTGGCCGTCGGAAGAGAGGACGACGTCCTGGACGAAGTGGGAGTGCCCCGTGAGGCGGCGCCTGGGGAGGCCATAGACCTTGTCCTCCTTGGTGAGCTGCCATAGGATGATGGATTTGTCGCGGGAGGCTGTCACGATCATGTCGGAGTTGTCGATAGGGGTGGCGATTGCCGTCACCCAGTCGGTGTGGGCCCTCATTGTTCCCCGTAGTACCAAAGACTCTCCCATTTTTCTTCTTCTTTCTCTCTCTGTCTGTCTGTCTCTCTCTGTGTATGTTAGCAGAAGCAGAAGAGGCAGAGAGGCCGAGGAAAATTATGGAAGCATATATATATAAGGGGGTGGCTCTGGAGAAATTAGGGTTTTCTGAAAACTGACTGAGCGGGTGGGTGGGCTGGTTCTGATTTGACTTGTATTTGATTGGGCGGGTAATCGGGTTTGGTTTGTTTGGGCTCAGAGGTTTTTTTTTTTAATCCGCTTTGGGCTCAGAGGTTGAAAAGCGCTTTTAGACAGAGGGTTGCTCCAGGCCGGTTCTATTGGAGTTGATTGTGCCTCATTAAGTCTTTGCATTAGGGTTGTTACTCGTTACTCGAAACTGGAAAGTCGATCGAAACCGAAAAAATTGGACCGGACCGAATTTTTTAAACCGGTTGAATAATTTCAATTCGATTCCGGTTTATAAAATTTTATAAACCAGAAAAATAATTTCGATCCGGTTTATGTGTTTTAAAAACCGGTTGAAACCGGACCGGTTATATATATGTATAATATACACACACATATATATATATATATGTATATA
>BPLS01000145.1:5975892-5996850 GCA_019656275.1 Rhododendron kiyosumense | reverse complement strand
CCCCAAAGCTTTATTGCTGATATTGAATCTTGTCCATCTCGTGATAATTATCCTCTCAACTCTAGAGGCCAAGTGGAACCATTGTTAGGCCCAAGCCCATCACCTTTGAACACTTCAATTTCTCAAACCTTTTATTATTGTTACTAAGCCCACTGAGAACCACTCATCCCCCTTGTCTTTGGATCTTGTGAATCTTAAGCCCATTTCTCCCCTTATTGAAGTTTTTAGCCCAAACTCTTCCCTTACTAAAAATTTTCCCAATTTGTTTGACTTTCAACCCCTTATCTCTGACTCAAATACCCCTTCCTCTCTTTCTACCATCCCCAACAGTGCTCCCTGTAACTTAAACTGAATTTCTTGTTTCAACAACCTTACTCTGAAAAGGAAAGCGGTTGAAGAAGGGGATGATCTCCCCAGTTCAAAGCTTCTTCGCCTCTACTCTTCAAGTCTTAATTTTGATTCTAGACGTACATCAGTTGAGCTCTCTCTGCGTACTCATTTTACCGACCAAATTGCATAAGCCAGAGCTGCAAAAGCTGGCTGATAATGGAGATGGTCTCTGCGATGTACCTATTCAACAAGTTTACGAGAGCTTGGGGAATGGTCTCGAGATGGTGCCAAAACCCAGGGATGATCAAAAGGAGGAGACTGTTCAAGTGTTTCATTTTTTTGGAAGGGGGCTCATGGTTGGCCTGAAACAGCCACAGTCCTGATGCTGATCCTAACCTGGAATTGTCAAGGAGCTGAGCGTGCTTTGAAAAGCCAGGCTTTAGGTGATCTTGTGCACAAATTTCGCCCCTCCATTGTATTTCTAAGGGAGACCAAGAGAAATAAGGTTTTTATGGAAACAATCCGCTGTAAGTTTACTTTTGATTTTGGCACTTATGTTGATCCGAAGGGGCTTTCAAGTGGGCTTACTCTCCGGTGGAAAGTCGAGATGGATGTTATTATCGAAAATGCTTCAAAAAATATTATCCATACTATCATCTCTGAGAATGGTAATCCTATAACTATGGCAGCATCATTTGTTTATGGTAGCCCGTGTAGAGAAGGTAGAGACCAGGTGTTGGAAGATTTGGGAAATATCGGTCATTCGGAGTATCTCCCCTGGTTATGTATGGGGGATTTCCATGAAGTGTTGAGGATTGATGATAAGTTTGGGGGCAACAACCCTAGTCGAAGGAGGTTATCTTTGTTCCATGGTATGTTAAGTTCTTGTGGGTTAGTTGATCTTGGTTTAAAGGTCCAAGATTCACTTGCAGGAATAACAGAGCAGGGGAAGATCTTATAATGGAGAGAATTGACATGGCTTTTGCCAACTCTAAATGGTGGGAGTTGCATGCTCAGGCTATGGTTCTAGTGGAAGTAGCTATTGGGTCTGATCATAACCCCATTGTCCTTAATACTGTTTACCCCTAGAGAAGGTGGGAAAACCATTTTGTTTTGAGTCTTTTTGGACTACCGAAGACAGTTGCAAATCTGTTATCTCTGATGGCTGGTCGTAATCGGTTATGGGGTCTAAAATGGAAAGGGTTTGAGAAGTTAAAAGGCTGCAAAGAGAAGCTCAGAGTGTGGCACCGTCAAAACTTTGGAGATCTTCGTCTTCAGATTGCAACTCTCAAAGAACATATGGTGGACATCCAAGAAGTTCTTGAGGGGGGTTTCAACCAAGATGCGGTTGCAACTAAAAGATGTATCAGAAGGAAGCTAGAGGACTTGTGGCAAAAGGACGCAATGTATTGGCACCAAAGATCTTGTATCAAGTAGGGGATAAAAACTCTAAATTTTTCCATCTTAGCACTATTCAGAGATGCCAAAGGAACCAAATTGTGAAACTTAACGATGATCAGGGCATTTGGAGATCTGAGTTCAAGGAAATTGCAGGTATTATTAAGAAGCACTTTTAGTCTTTATATTGTCCCCCTCCCAATAGAAACATGAATGATAGTTTGAATCTTATTGATCCCATTGTCAATTCTGATATTAATGCTGCCCTTGTTAAACCTTTTTCTGTTGAAGAGATTCGTTTGGCCACTTTCCAAATGGGCCCCTTTAGAGCACTTGGGGTCTGATGGCTTCCCTGGTCTTTTCTTTCAAAAATACTTGGATGTGGTGGGGGACGATATAATAGAGGCTGTCCAATCCTTCTTTCTCAATGGTTTCTAACAAGAGAGCTTAATCATACTAATGTCACCTTGATTCCTAAAGTGAACTTCCCTGAATCTATGAGTCAATTCTGGCCCATTAGCCTTTGTAGGTTTGTTGCTTCTTGTTTTAGTGAAGCTTCAGGTCTTTCAATTAATGAACAGAAATCTAGTCTCTATTTCTCTCTGCCAACATTACAGTTGAGCTGAAAGAAGAAGTTAAAAGTATTCTGGGAATGCCTGAAAGAGACCCTACAACTAAGTATTTGGGCCTATCAATTGAATGGGGGAGATCTAAGAAGGAATCCATGGGGTTCATTATTGATAAGGTGTCAGCTAAGACTTGGGGTGGCAAATTGAACCCAGACTCACTAAGAAACCCAAACCCACTTATTAAAAAATAGACCCAACCCAACCCATTTATTAGTTGGATTAAAATGGGTCCAAACCCATCTAACCTATTTAGGTGGTGTTCCAGATTTCCTTCCTTTTTCCAAAGCTCTTATTTCGGCAATGAACAGTGCAGAAAAAGAAGGGGCATTCCACTTTCCCATAACAAGTTGTTCTTTTTAAAAAAGAGCCATGGTGAAATGACCATATTGCCCCTTATCCCAACTCAACTTCTCCAGATGTGCTAAAAAAATTTCTGGAGTTGAGAGCTTCTCTCTAACATAGAGAGAGAGAATGCACTCCTCCTTAAAAAAATTTCTGTCCGAATTCACCAAATCAGAGGTGTCAATGCTCTATTTGGGTTCCATAAATTCACAGATTTCCTCATTCAGTCTACTTCATTAATCGACTTCCACATCCAGAGGGGATCTCTTGGGTTCTCTGGCCGGTCTTCATCTCTTTCGTTCGAAGATATGGCGATGGGAGGACTTCCCTCGGGGAGTTCTCCAGATCTCATGGTCGACGGATCTTGTCCGAAAACCACCTCCACATGGCTCCTGACCACACTTAACAAAGGGCAGGTTCGGGTCAGGAACATGGGCTTCCAAGCCTAATCTTTCTGAACTCTTCTTCGGAGGGTTCAACACAAGCAATCATCTCAGATGGATGCTCTCAAGACCAGCACCGGAGTGCTTCGACCATGGCTGCCAGCTGAACTGGTTCTTGACTGGGTTCCTCCGAAACCCAAATTCTTCATCGGATCTTGAGCCTTTACAGTCCACCTGTGAATCGACTTCTGGAGAGGGGGAGAGAGGGCGGTGAGGGGGAGAGGGACTGGGACTTCTAGAAAGGCGACGAGGGAGGGCTGCGGAGATGAGATTTGCTTCTGGTTTGGTCGTACACTGGAAGCCCTAGGAGATAAAATGGGCCAAGGACAGTATTGTCATTTCACCTGGGGACTGTGGGGACCCAAGACCAAAACGACGTCGTTTTGGTCAAATTAATTTTAAAAAAACGGAAGGCTAGAGATCTGGAACCAAACTTCTTTTTGGAAAAAAAAAGTAACTTTTTGTTAAAGTGGAACGCCTCCTTATTATTGAGTCTTAATTGGGTTTCAATTGGGTCAACCAAAATACCCAATGGGTCATGAACATTACCCAACAAAAAAAATAGAACTACCACATAAATGAAAAAAACAAAAGTAAACATGTTACATGAAACGAACCTTTTTCTTTGTCAATTCTGGAACTGGAGACTCGATTTGAACGGTTTCATGTTACGAATTTCAGTTACAGTACAAGCCAAGTTTTGTAGTGAACTCGTACACTAAACGAACCAAAAAATCGAACTCAAACTTCGTTTGTTTGTAAATGAGCCGAGTCCGGTTCGAGCCGAGCTTATACAAAACGAGCCAAGGATTTAGAGTGTTGAGCTCGACTCATTTACTAAACGATAACAGTAATTTTAGTATACAGGTCGACTAAAATTGATGAGTGCATTTTCGTTCTCTCTCATCGCTATCCTTATCTCTTGCTTTCCTCTCACATTGCAAATCCTCTCTCACTAGAACCCTTCTCTCAATCACTTGTCGCTGGGAACAGTAATTAAATGACCAAATGAAGGATGAACTTCGGTAATCGTGGGAAATAAGTTTAATTAATTAAAGTTTCTCAATTGGGTTTCTCCATTCCATTCAGTAATTTGAGTGTACATGGGTAATTTGAGTATTTAATACGTACAATACATGCCGTATCTCCTCCTCCATTTTAGGCCCCGTTAAGCTAACTGCTTATTTTTTTGTCCTTATTCAATTTTTTTGTATTTGTTCGTTTTTTGTCAATTTTTGGGAGAGATTATTGCATCGTCATGACAAGAGAAATCTAAAAAGTAAAATTTTTTGATTGAAATCCTTTTTTTTTGTGTGTGAATAAAGACGAAAAAATTGGCTTATTGGCTTATTTTTGTCTTTATTCAAAAAAATTAGATTTGGATCGTAATTTTTTACTTTTTAGATTCCTCTTGTCATGATGATACAATAATCCCAAAAAAATTGACGAAAAACTAATAAATACTATGAATTTTTTTTGAATAAGGACAAAAAAAAAACTGAACGGGGTATATAGGGGTATTATGGTAATTTTAGTATGCAAGGGTAATTTGGTCATTTAAATGTACAAGGGTGATATGGTCATTTCAATGTATATGGGTATTTTAATTATTTTTAATTTTAATTGGGTTAATGGGCAGGTTGGGTTTGGTTTTAAATAAATGGGTTGGGTTGGGTATGGGTAATTGGACTCCTAACTAACTGGGTCTAAATGGGTCAATAACCCATTAAAGACCCAACCCACTTATAACTTACAAAATTTGGCCCAAACCCGGCCATTTGACACCCCTAGCTAAGACCCAAGGATGGGGTGATGAGCAACTTAATCAAGCTGGTAAAGAAGTCCTGATTAAATCTGTTGTCCAAACCATTCATGTCTACCCTTTCTCCTGCTTTAAAGCCCCTACCTCATTGTGTTCAAGTCTGAATTCTATAGTGAGTAAATTCTGGTGGAGAGACAATGAATCTGGGAGAGGAAAACATTGGGGTGCTTGGAACAAACTTAATGCTTCAAAGGGTGAAGGAGGTCTGGGCTTCAAGGACTTTTCTGCCTTCAACATTGCTTTATTGGCCAAACAATTCTGGAGACTAGAAGAGCATCCTAATGCTTTGTGGGTAAAAGTATTGAAGGGTCTCTACTTTGCTGGCAGATCTTGTTGGGAAGCAAAAAAAGGGGCCTCCCCCTCTTGGGTTTGGAGCAGTCTTTTGGAGGGCAAAAAACTAATCCAGCAAGGTGTTAGGTGGAATGTTGGAGATGGGACTACCATTCAGTTTTGGGAGGACAATTGGGTGCATGGTTTGGTTAACAATAAGGTGATCAGTACTCCTCCTTCTGATTGTAGATGGACCAAGGTGGCTGACTTCATTGACCCCTCCAACAATACTTGGATGTTGGATAGATTAAGAAGTTGTGTCTCTGATGAGGAGGTTAGGGCCATTTCCAGGATCCCTATTAGCTATGCTAGGGTAAAGGATAGACGTATCTGGGCATGCAGCAAATCTGGAAAATACATGGTGAAAGATGGATACTATCAAGCAGTCAAGAGGGCAGGCTTGGCCCTTCCTCCTAAGGCATCTACTTCTTATAACCCTCCAAAGTCCATGTGGACCAGATTGTGGAAGGTCCCAATTAACCCCAAAGTTGGTCTTTTCATGTGGAAGGTGGTCAAAAATTGGATTGCTTATAAAGCCAACTTGTTTAAGCGTAAGTGCTCCCCCTCTCCCTTATGCCCAATCTGTAATGAGGTAGAGGAAACGGTTGAACATACTCTCTTCCATTGCCCTTGGACACTCCCGGTTTGGTTTGGGAGTGGTATATCTTTCTGGGTTCTGGATGGTTTGATCATTGTTGCTGACAGGTGGATGGAGGATTTGTTGTGTGGAAGTCTGGCTAAAGAATCTCCCATGGAAGTGGTGGCTTCCATTTTCCCAACCTGTTGGGCTATTTGGAAAACTAGGAATGCATTTGTTTTTAAGGGAAAACCTCCAGACCCTTTGGTTACCATAAACAAAGCTTTGGAGGCTAACAGTGATTATCTGAAAGCTTTGTTCATGGCCCCTAAGGTTCCCTCGGCGAGAGCTAATAGGAATCTGTCTTGGGTTCCCCTTCTTTCCCATCTTATCAAATTTAATTGTGATGGAGCTTTTAATCCCTCCCGCAGCTTGGCTGCCTTTGGCGCTATCGCTAGAGTTAGTGGTGGATCAGCTCATTGTTGGAGAGTTGGAAGAGTTCCAGCTGGTTCAGCTATTTATATTGAGGCCTGGGCTCTGCGCCTTGCATGTGCCACTGCCATGGAGATGGAGCTGTCTGAAGCAATCTTTGAATCTGATTGTCTTGAACTGGTTAATGCTATTACGGATTCCAGATACTTAGGTGCATGGGAGATTAGCATGCACGTTGATTGAAGATATCAAAGAATGGAGAAAAGTCAGACGTTGGTCCTTTGTCTGGTGTGTTAGGGAACAAAACAGAGCTGCCCATTGTCTTGCTGATTTGTGCCGTAGGAAAAATCTTGTTTACCATTCAAGTTGCATTCCGCCTGAAGTTGAAATTTTATTGGAAAAATATGTAAATGGTTGATTTGGTATTAATGAGAACTCTCGTTATCTTGTCAAAAAATATATAAAATAAACCAAACCAATTAATTACCCAAGGAAACTCCAAACTCAACTTGTTCCTACACCAAAAACCTTGAAATGACTGTCTTTTTCCCTGCCGCAAATATGGGTACAGCAAGCGACGGAAGATACTGAGTTGGCATTGGGCATTTGGACAGTGGTGGAGTCAGAATTTAATTAAGGGGTTGACACTGTTTAATTGGAGTTCACTAGTATATATTTCTTTTTAAGTAATGCACGGTGTCCCGAGCTAGTTTGCGTGTACTTCAGACTAATCCGTATAGCCCATCTCATAGCCATTTCACATGCATACGCTTGGGATGAAGTGGCCCCAAAAATTGCTGATATGGATAATTGAACCTAGGAATGAGCCAACTTTTAAGTCCCAAGCCAAGAGCACTTGACTAATCTCTTGAGGTTTCACATGTACTGTTGTTGGTAGCAATACAAAGAGAAACATTAAACATAAAATCAAACTTTGCCTTATTTTTTTGTTAGAAGGATTTAAGGCTTGACTCAATTATCTTGTGATTTTTCGTTTTTCACTAAAACTCCCCTTACCCTCTTGGTCCAAGAAGGGGAGTTTATCAAGCCCTGGGTGTCATACCTGTAGTCGCTTTGACTTACTTTAAATACTGTATTTTCCATCCCAAGAAATATAATCTTAATGATAACTCTGTACCTTAATTTTGTAAGACTTAAGTGATGTTTATCTTAAATTAGAATTTTAAGACTTCCGTTAGTAAATTTTGTTTTGAGGGTTAATTAAACAAAATTCATTTTTAAAGTTATTAAATCAACAAAAATGGATTTACTTAACATTTTAAAAAATTACAAAAACCGAGAACGGAAAAATCATGCATGTTTGTAAGAAAACTTCAAACTTTTTGCCGCTAACTACTAAAAAAGAATGAGTTCTATAATTAGAAAATTAGTCTTAGGTATATTATGTGAACTTTATAAGCCCATATGTTCACCTATTAATTTTGTAAGGTCTCAAGTCCATTTTAGGGTGCTTTAGAGTAGGGTAGGGTACTCTGGAGTTTAGGCACTTTCAAAAGATTTTATGGTGCACTTTTTTATTATAAGATATGGTACCTTAGAGTAGGGTAGATTACCCTAGTGTGGGTACTCCAGGGTTTAGGCACTTTTATAGGATTTTAGGGTGCACTTTCCTATTATAGTTGGTTTAGGCACTTCCATAGGGTTCAGTGTTTTAGGCACTTCCATAGGGTATTCTAGAGTTTAGGTTGTGTAGACTTGTGACTTTACAAAATTATTAGATAGATTTGTGGGCTTATAAAATGTCTATAGTGGACTTATTATTAAGGCTTTGTTTGGAACTTATAGAAAAGAAAAGAAAGGAAAGGAAAATAAAAAGGGAGGAAAATAGGAGGAAAAATTTACTATTTATTGAACTTAAAACTTTTATTTTCTTCTCTCTTTCTCTTTCAACAAAACAATGAAAGAGAAATTTTTTTACTAATTTTCTTTCCGTAAGTTCCAAACAGTACCTAAATCTTCCTATTTTACTTCTTCCATGCCGCACATGATAGAATGTACAGGACGCTTTAGTCTTAATTCTTGACTACTCATGATTTTTCCGGTATTCTTTCTTTCGCTGCATTGATTCGCAAATGAAAAAAACACTTAAAGGCAAGGGGCACGTTATTATGGTGCAACTCGTAGCCTACTCCCTAGCGTGCATAAAAGACATCGGAAGGATACGCGCAATTTTCTGCCCAATTCATGAATCGCGCAATTGAGAGTCCAAATTTTTTTTTATATCCGTTCCGCTCATATTTTTAATTCTTGCTCTACGGTCACGTTATTAATTCCCGACCTTGCATGCTCATATTTTGTTTTTCACGCGAATTATGTGAGTGAGTTACAAGCTCGGAAGTCCAAACAACGGATACAGGTCCAGCGACCCAGGAGAAATAGCCGTTTTGCCTTCACTACCCTCGGCGTTAGACCTCGCCCCCTACTCTCTCTCAATCGGTAATACATGGAGGAACTCCAGCATCCTACGAATTCTTCTCGGCCCGTAACGAGTCTTTAATTGGATAGTCACTTCTGAACCCGTTAATTAGGCAAAGAACACCACTACGTCGTCAAAACAACAACAATTTGTGACGAGGGTAATGTCTGAAGTAGATCACTTACTGTCAAAGAAGGTCGCCGATCGGTACCTGAAGCGTGAAGTCCTCGGCGAAGGCACTTATGGAGTCGTCTATAAGGCCATCGACACTAAGGTAGGAACTACATCTTTCTAGGGTTTTATGTGGACCTTTTGGGGATGTTCGGTTTCGAGGGAAATAATGAATGATAAGAAAGCAGATGAGGCCTTCCTGTCTCTTCTATTTTTTCTTTTTATTCTGAACTAATTACAGCTGCTCTAAAGTCTAAACTAGGCCAGAATTTCTGTCCCCTTTACTGATTAAAAGAGGAGGATTTATTATTATTAATTTTTTTTTTGTGTTGTTTCCTTTACTTTTATTAGGGAGTAAAATGGCTCAAGCAGGCGATGTGGTTTAAGGGGTTGCTGCCTCTCTATCTTGATGATCTAAAGCGGCATAATTAGCTTCTGTTTTCTGTGTTAGAGAAAATTTTATCAACACCTGAGTCTTATCAGTACTTCTGTTGATAAGTGACATTCACTTTTCAAGGTTTTTTTTTAATGTTATGTCAGGTTGAATTTTTGCTTCAGAGAGGTGGTTGACCCAATGTTTTCATAAGACAGATGAATGTTGAATGTTGTAGTTGGTTCTTTCTGATGTTGTAACTGATAGACTCCATGAGTTATGTACTTGTTGGTTTCATCCTAGTAGCCTTTTGCTACTGTATACTGTCAGTAGTGTTGTTGTTGTTTCGATCTTGTTGAGAGAAAAAGCAATTGAAGGATCTAGTTTTTGATTTATACAGACGGGACAAACAGTTGCAATTAAGAAAATCCGGCTTGGAAAACAGAAGGAAGGAGTCAATTTCACGGCTCTAAGAGAGATTAAATTGCTGAAGGAGTTGAAGGATTCCAATATAATTGAGCTGATAGATGCATTCCCGCATAAAGGGAACTTGCATCTTGTGTTCGAGTTCATGGAGACGGATCTAGAAGCTGTCATCCGGGATAGAAATATTGTCCTTTCACCTGCTGACATAAAATCATACCTTCAAATGACTTTGAAGGGACTCGCTTTCTGCCACAAGAAATGGGTCTTGCATAGGTACGTTTTTTTGTTCCTTAGATCCTCTTCGAAGTCTTCGCTTCCCAATCTTTTGTATTGAATATATATGGCCTCTCCTCTCAGGGATATGAAACCAAACAATTTGTTGATAGGACCTCGAGGACAGCTAAAACTTGCGGATTTTGGTTTAGCTCGTATATTTGGGAGCCCAGATCGTCGGTTCACTCACCAGGTATGCTTCTATATTGATTCCATTGAGTTTTGAGCAGTCTACTATATACCTATATACATACACACACACACAATCAGAAATGTGTCGTCGGCATCCCCCTCCCACCACCCCTGATCTCTCTCTCTCTCTCTCTCTCTCTCAGTTTAGTTCAGTTTTCTCTGTTTTGGGTGCTCCTGTTTCCTAGTGAAGTTCATAGGGGTCCGCAATTGAGGGGCTGCGGTGGTGGCAGGCATGAATATGACAGAGCCAAGTGTGAAATGTGAATTGGGTGGTAGCAGGGTGAGGTACAAATAGGGTGGCAGTGGTGAGGCGAGAATATGGCGGGTGTAGGGGTGGCCAGACGTGACATGCTTGGGTGGTTGAGGGGCTTTTTGTTGGGGTCTTCTTGGGGTGGAAAGCAATCGGCAGCCGCAACCGGCAAAGAAGTGGATGTGGCATTGTTCAGGGGTGTGCAAGCAGAAGAAACAGCTTCTGATGTTCGGGGCGCATGTGGTACCAGTGGTGTGGCAATGTTTTGGTGTTTGCAAGGATTTAGGGGCATCCTGTTGTTAGCGTGTTGTTGTGAGTGGATTTTGGTGTTTACGGTGTTTAGGTGTGGTCTAAGGTGATGTAACCATGGCGGAGGTGATAATGGTGGCTAACTGGCTATGGTGGAGTTGCGTAGGTGCAAGGGTTCAGTTTTAGGGGTGATTTTTGGTGATGGCTGAGATAGGATTTCCGGTAACTGTTGGAATTTCGGTAGCTCAGATGTTGAGGCCTGAGGGTGATGTGTTGGTAACACGCATTGGGATTTTGTATGCCGTGATACTCTCTCGTAAGTGCAGGTGTTGGGAATGATCATATTGGGGTATGGGGTTTTGGGAAACAATGTTGGCTGGTTATTTGGGCTTTTCAAATCTTGGGCTGAACACTGGGGAGTGCAACAGGTTGGCCTTGGGAACACCTGGCTGTGTTTTGGGGTTGCTTATTTTGTATAGCTGGCATCTTGACACCATACTTTTGGTGTTTTTTATTTGTTGTTATTTATCTAAAAGTCGGTTGAGATTCTGCTAGTAGATGCCCTAGAAGAGCCCTTGTTCACATTTAGAAGTTCTCTCAATACATTTCTTTTCTTTCGTTCTGATTTTATATTTTTGTATCCTTGTGATTTGTGAAAAATCTTTTGCCGATAAAAAGAAAACTCTTCTTGTCTTGAACATCAGTTTCTCCGGTTTGCATGGCTTGCAAATTCACCTTAACTTACTGCTACAATTACTCTTTTATAGGTCTTTGCTCGATGGTATAGGGCACCTGAGCTACTGTTTGGTGCCAAGGCTTATGGTCCTGCTGTAGATGTTTGGGCTGCCGCTTGTATATTTGCTGAACTCCTTCTACGCCGGCCTTTTCTTCAGGTGAATCAAATTCCTATTTGTGTTGTGCAATAACTTGTTTGACTAGAATCCTGTCCAACAGGTATTCTATATTGAATTACCTATATACTAAGGAGCGTGGATATGTAAACGGACACGGACACTAACACGGCTACGGGACACTGCGCGTGGCAATTCTAAATAAATGGGAACGCATACGGCGGTGGACATGGAAAAGAATATGTATATGTTAGAATGTAGAATAGATATTTAGTTGCTATCGTATGATCATTCCATGGGGAAATAACCATAACTAGTGGTATTTGTGCAATTCTTTTTGTTTCCTAGTTAAGTATTACAAGCTAATCAAGGGTTTTATTTGGTCAAAATTCATTTATTTGCTCTCTTTTCCTCATAATTTTTTTGAATATAAGTATACCCTGTAAATAAGTATGTAATATACTAATATCATATATATCACCCTATCATGTTTCCATCTGTGTCCAAGTTGGTGTCATGAGTGTCCTCAAGGCCGACTTAGAGGATAGGCGAGAGAACCATGCGCTTTGAGACCCCAAAAAAGGCTAAAAATGAAGGCCCAAAAAATTCTAGGACCCCTATATATATGTATGTATGTATATATGGCCCCCCCAAAAAATTGCTCTTAGTCTCCTTTACACAAAATAGGCACAATTGAAATTTAGGAGCCACAAAATAGTCCCAATGGTGGAATACACTGATTATCAACTCCCATAGGCCATAACCCATTAGGGTACGTTTGGTTCGATAGAATGGAATATACAATGGAAAGGAATTGACAATGCATGGAATGGAATTGAGAAGATTAATTTTCAAAGGATGGATTTTGAGATATTCTAATGGTTGCATTTTTTTGGAATAACTATGAGATTGTTTGGTTGGCAGCTTAATTTAGTTTAGTTTTGATAGTGGGTGGTGAGAGAAATAGGATAATGATCGGAGAGAGATAGAGAGAGATGAGAAAGTAATAATTGAAAAAATAGGGTAATGATTGAGGAAAGAAATAGGATAGTGATTGGAAAACAAAACTAAAATGGCAAACGAACACTACCTATATGTTTATATTTTGTAATGGTAAATCTTTTGTAATGGTTTTTTCATGAAACTCTTTATAGACCAACTTTTGTATGAAAAATATAGGAAGGCCTCATTCAAGAGATTTGCTTCCGGCCTCCAAAACTTATGAGCCGGCCCTGGGTGTCCTTGGTGTGTTTCCTCTTTGAAAATAATTAGATTTATTGGACAAGTCACCTTGCATTTCCCATACGTATCCTGGGTGGCCCCAAAGTGTGCAACAGGATACGGTAATCAGTGAGGAGTATCGGTGCTTCATAGCCTATATTCACACGTAAGAAGGGAAGATGAAAATTTTCTGTTTGATTGGTATGTGTTCTCATTCTTGCGTTGTCTTTTCTTTGTGTGAATTTCTTTGTTGATAATTTTCCTTGGCAGCTCTTAGATACTAAGAATTCAATTAAGTTGAAACATGGTGTTTTAATCTCCATGGTAATCAGTAGGTAAGAAACAGGATCCTCTATCCCTACTTCGAAAGTGATCTAGGATAGCATTAGGAAACGTAGAATTGAGTTGTGAAAAATGGAGTTATGACATTACTTTGTTTTTGGTTTTTGTAATGTGTTTTACTAATATCTATTTTGGGGTTGTGGTGGTTTATTTTCTAGCTTGTTGTAAAGTTGTAAAGAAGGGAGAGAAATAGAGACGTGGAATGGGAACCCAACAGATTAGGGTTATTTTCTCATTACGTTATACTTATACAGATGTAAACACCAATTACACATTAGACCCTTATCTCCTAATCTACTTACATGCGAGATTAAATGTAAACTACAACTAATTACATATAAACCCATAACTTAACACTCCCCTTCTAGTTGGTGCGAAGATATCAATCAAGTCCAACTTGAACACAATGGGGTGGAAACTCTTGCTACCAAGCCCTTTTGTGAATATGTCGGCTAGTTGATCTTCAGATCTCACAAAAGGCATACATATCGAACCCGTGCTCAGCTTCTCCTTGATAAAGTGCCTGTCAATCTCTATATGCTTCGTTCTGTCATGTTGAATAGGGTTATGAGTGTTCAATTTTAGGGTGATCGTAATAGGGAGAAAACCCATTAGGGTTAATTTCATTCAACGTAGAATATATATATACAAGCTGTATGATAATTGCACTACGGTCCTAGATACTTAAACTAATTACATAATAAGACACATAATTATACTAGATACAAATAGATCCATCATCTAACACTCCCCCTCAAGTTGGTGCGAAGATATCAATCAAGCCCAACTTGAACACAATAGGATGAAAACTCTTGCTACCCAGCCCTTTTGTGAATATATCAGCTAACTGATCTTCAGATCTCACAAACGGCATACATATCAAACCCTCGTTCAACTTTTCCTTGATGAAGTGTCAATCAATCTCTATGTGCTTCGTTCTGTCATGCTGAACGGGATTATGAGCAATGTTAATGGCAGCTTTATTGTCACAATAGAGTTTCATCGGAACACTGTCAGCAAACCCCAAATCAAGTAACAAAGTTTGGAGCCACAAGAGCTCGCAAACACCATGAGCCATAGCTCTATATTCAGCTTCTGCGCTAGACCTGGCGACTACTGATTGCTTTTTACTTCGCCAGGTAATCAGATTACCCCCAAGGAAAGTGCAATAGCCAGAAGTAGAGCGTCTATCATCCACAGAACCAGCCCAGTCAGCATCAGTAAATGCCTCCAATCGCAAATGGCCATGATTAGAGAACAAAATTCCTTTTCCTGGAGCTGATTTCAGATACCTCAAAATACGATAAACTGCATCTAGATGTGAAGTACGAGGATCATGCATAAACTGACTGACAACACCTACCTGCATAAGTAATATCTGGTCGAGTGTGGGCCAAATATATTAGTCGACCCACAAGTCGCTGATACCTCTCCTTATCAGTACGCTCCCCCACATCTCCACTAAGATGATGATTCGCCTCAATAGGAGAATCTGCAGGTCTACAGCCCAACATACCTGTTTCTTCCAAAAAATCAAGTATATACTTGCGTTGGGAAATAAAGATACCTCTATCAGACCTCGCTACTTCCATTCCAAGGAAGTATCTCAATGATCCCAAGTCCTTAATCTCGAACTCTTGAGCTAGACGAGACTTAAGGTTATGAATCTCACTCACATCATTGCCTGTCATTATTATGTCATCAACATAAACAATAAGGACAGCAATCTTACCATTAGTTCGCCGGATGAACATCGTATGATCTGCATGACTCTGCTTGTAACCAAAACTCAACATAGCCTTAGAAAACCTGCCAAACCAGGCTCTAGGTGACTGCTTCAACCCATAAAGTGCCTTCTTCAATCTACACACCTTTCCTTCACTTGCAGGAGAAGAGAAACCTGGTGGAATATCCATATAAACTTCCTCCTCTAAATCACCATGGAGGAATGCATTTTTCACATCAAACTGTTGAAGAGGCCAATTCAAGTGGGCAGCACATGAGAGAAGAGCTCGCACAGAATTCATCTTCGCTACCGGAGCAAACGTCTCCTCATAGTCAATACCATAAGTTTGAGTAAAACCTCTGGCAACAAGCCTTGCCTTGTATCTCTCAACTGTACCATCAGCCTTTTGCTTAATAGTGAACACCCACTTACAGCCCACTGGTTTCTTCCCTCCTGGAAGTGACACTAGATCCCAGGTGCCATTCTTTTTCAAAGCTGTCATCTCTTCTACCATAGCTCCTTTCCACTTGGGTATCTTGAATGCATCCTGCCAATTCTGTGGAATAGATATAGAGGAAAGAGAAGAGACAAAGGCATGGTACGAAGGAGACAAACGGTCATAAGAAACAAACTGTGAGATATGATGTTGAGTACAAGATCTAACACCTTTTCGAATAGCAATAGGAAGATTGTTAGAATCCATAGGAGAAGGTTCAATAAGAGAAGAATCATTACCAGAAGAGTCAGCTGAGGAATCTGGAACTGGAGTGGGTGATTGTGATTGACAAGGTGGTAACGTACATGAAGACTTTCCATTTTTCCGTCTAGCATACCTCTGTAAGCCAGCTCCCTGCAGTCGTTCTCGTGCAGGTAGTTGTTCTTCAATGTCACCATCAATATCATGTGTTTGCCTTTCAACAAATATTGGTTCCTCTCTAGTGTTTTCTTTCTCCCCCTCACTATGATCATAGAACAATTTCTCTCCCTCACTATGATTATAAAAGGTAAACATCTCTTCCTCCTGCTGATGCTCCCCCTGAAGAGATGGTTTGGAGGGAGAATAAAAAACTTCTGTTTCCCAAAAAGTAACATCCATAGAAACAAACATCTTCCTCGAATAAGGATCATAACACTTATAGCCTTTCTGGGTTGGAGAGTACCCAACAAAAATACACTTATGGGCTTTATGTCCCAGCTGGCCCCCAGAAGGTTTGGGGGCATGAACAAAACACACACAACCAAACACCCTAGGTGGAAGAGTCGTAACTCGACAACTGCTTGGCAGGCACTCAATGGGTGTTTTAAAATTAAGGACACTGGATGGCATACGGTTGATAAGATACGTGGCAGTTAAAATAGCTTCTCCCCATAAGTATTTAGGAACATTCATAGTGAACAAAAGGGATCGAGCGACCTCAGCAAGATGACGATTTTTACGTTCAGCGACTCCATTTTGTTGTGGAGTGTCAACGCAAGTCGTCTGAAAAATAATACCATTATCATCTAGATATGTCCGAAAAATCTTATCAATATACTCAGTCCCATTATCACTCCGAAGAATTTTAATATGTGTATCAAACTGAGTGCACACCCTCTTATGAAAAGATTTGAAACATGAAAATACTTCATTTTTTGAGTGGAGTAAGTACACCCATGTGGCACGAGAATAACAATCAATAAAAGTAACAAACCATCGATAGCCTTTTAAAGAAGTAACAGGAGAAGGACCCCAAACATCAGAATGGATAACCATAAATGGAGAATCACTTCGTTTATTAATAGGTGCATAAAAAGAGCGTTTATGTTTCCCAAACTCACAGGCTTCACAAAAAAATTGATCCCTAGGACAATGTTTAACTAAAATAGGAAAAAGTTTCTCTAATATCCCAAAAGAGGGATGCCCCAATCTACGGTGCCACCGATGTAACAAAGAAAGAGTGGAACTCATATCTGCCTGTAGAGCTTGTCCACATGATAAAGATGGCTGAGATGGATGAGGTGCGTTCTCCAGATAATAGATACCACCATGTGCTTTACCACTGCCAATCACCTTCCCCGTTTCCAGTTCCTGAAAGACACAATGAGTAGGAAAAAATGTCACAGAACAGTTTGCAGAATTGGTAAAACTACTAACTGAAAGAAGGTTAGTGGCAAAGTTTGGAATATGGAGAACCGAAGAGAGAGAGATAGTGGGAGAATACCGAACGGAACCTTTCCCTGAAATAGCAGAGAAGGACCCATCGGCAATTCGAACCTTATCTTTACCAGAACAAGTAGAATAGGAATCAAAAACAGAGGAACAACCTGTCATATGATCTGAAGCACCAGAATCGATAATCCAAGGAATACCGGAGGAGGCAGTAAATGCACTAGCTGGAATACCTGAATGAGCAAAATAGGATGCAGTAGGAGCTGGTGTGGAAGTAGGAGCTATAGTAGAGGAAGAATCAGCCCGAGCCATAAGACGCCTGAGAGCTTGCATCTCCCCCTGAGAGAAACCGCCTACAAAATCAGAAGGTGACTGAAATCCTGTACTGAATCTAGAATCAGACAAGGTAGCAAACTCTGAAACATGCGCTTGAGCCTGAGAACGCCCAGGACCACGACCTCGACCTCCACGTCCATTGCCTCGCCCACGAGAAGGACGACCATGTAACTTCCAACAGAAATCCTTGGTATGTCCATTGTTGTGGCAATAATCACACTGGAGTGACATACGATCTATGGTCCCACTGGTAGTACCGGACTGAGATTTTCCACTGCCAGACCCAAACTGTCCCTGCGGAATAGCAACCAAGGCAGAATGATCAGAAGTAGGAGCTTGTAACATAGCACCCCTTCTGCTCTCCTCCTGCTGTACAATGGCATAGGCCTCTCCTAAAGATGGAAACGGAACACGACCCAATACCTGCACTCTAATTTGATCATACTCCACATCAAGACCAGCAAGAAAGTCATACACACGCTCTTTCTCTATTCTTTTTAACCAAGCACCAGCATCAACGGAGCAGACTGCCTGAAACCCCTGATAATAATCAAATTCTTGCCATGCCCCACTGAGATCAGCAAAGTAAACAGCAACAGATCGATTGTGTTGATCCATAGTACGAAGTCGCTTTCGCAACTCAAAACACTGAGCATCATTGCCTTGCTGAGAATAAGTCTGTTTGGCAATAGTCCAAATCTGATATGGAGTGTTAAGAAGCAAGAAAGGACTACGAATATCAGCCTTCATAGAATTAAACAACTAGGTCATGGCTAAAGATCGATGAGACTTAAACGTCTTGAGTTCAACATCAGTAGTAGGCTCAGTAACAGGGCCTTCAATGAATTCAGACATTCCTTTAGCTTCAATAGCTAATGTAAAAGTACGAGACCAAAGTAAATAATTTGTGCCATCCAGTTTGATGGGACAAATATCCAGTGGAGAGTTATCCAGAGTCCCTACACGACTCAACTCATCCTTGCCACTAGCGGAAACTTGTTTTTTCTCTTCTGACATCTTGGAAGCAGAACAATAATACCAAACAAACAATAAACAAATTTCCCAGCAGCTTTAGAACTCCAAAAACAATAAATAAAGGTTCCAATGACCCTAGAACCTCAAAAAAATCAACTGAATACCTTCGGATCTGATTGAAACAGTGCTGAAACTTCGTGAGAGAAGGAAAAAAATAGATCTGATCGGCGAGAATAAAAAAAACAGATCTGAAGCACTGTTCACAAAGCACTGTTCACGCGACACTGTTCACGGAGTACTGTTCACGACCGAAATACTGTTCACGGAAGTACTGTTCACGCGACACTGTTCACGGAGCACTGTTCACGACCGAAGTACTGTTCACGCGACACTGTTCACGCGAAGTACTGTTCACGCAGCAACGAGAAGAACGTCGTAGGTCGCCAGGTTCTATCGCTCTGATACCATGTAGAAACTTTATATCCAACTCCAAACCAATTGGCAAAAAGTGAAGAGGCTGCCCAGGCTCATATACTAGTTTTGGAGGAGATAATTAATTGATGTGGGACAAATCCCAACACTTCTCGGCACGTGCGACCCCTGACTCGCACGTGGAGAGGTAAACAAAGGATCCGGAACATACGGATCACAATGAAATAAAGTGCAACTATGGCACAAATAAAGGGGAAAGCCTCCGAAAGCCTAGCTCTGATACCATGTACAATTTCAGGGTGATCGTAATAGGGAGAAAACCCATTAGGGTTAATTTCATTCAACGTAGAATATATATATACAAGCTGTATAATAATTGCACTACGGTCCTAGATACTTAAACTAATTACATAATAAGACACATAATTATACTAGATACAAATAGATCCATCATCTAACAATGAGCAATATTGATGGCAGCTTTATTGTCACAATAGAGTTTCATAGGACCATTATTAGCAATTCCCAAATCATGTAACACAATTTGGAGCCACAAGAGCTCACAGATGCCATGAGCCATAGCTCTGTACTCAGTTTCTACACTAGACCTGGCGACCACTGATTGCTTCTTACTTCGCTAAGGAATCAGATTTCCCCCAATGAAAGTACAATAGCCAGAAGTAGAGCGTCTATCATCCACAGAACCAGCCCAGTCAGCATCAGTAAATGTCTCCAATCGCAGGTGACCATGATTAGAGAGCAGAATTCCCTTTTCTGGAGTTGATTTGAGGTACCTCAAGATACGATAAACTACATCCAGATGCGAAGCACGAGGATCATGCATAAACTGACTAACAATGCTCACTGCATAAGTAACATCTGGTCGAGTGTGAGCTAAGTATATCAGTCGACCCACAAGTCGCTGATATCTCTCCTTGTCAGTGCACTCCCCCACATTGCCCCACTAAGAGCATGTACACCAATGAAAATGTAAAAATGCTGATGAACAGTGCACTTTTTTTTATTTTACCTACTCACATCTCTCTCAACACTACACTAATATTATCTATTTTACCTAAGTCCAATTAAAATATATATTTTTCACTCATTTTTTTTATTATCTTTATTGTTTGAAGAGAGGAGAAAGGAGGGAGGAGAGAGATAAAGAAATAATAAAAAAAGAAAGAAGTATGAATAGTGCATAGGTAAAAATAGAGAACAACTATTCACAAATGCATTTTAGCTCCTCTTTTAGCTCATTTGGTGTAGACTACTTTTTATGTTTCTCTTAGGTAAAATAACAAAAAATGTATTTTTGCTCATCTAGTGTACTTGCTCTAAGATGGTGATTCGCCTCAATAGGAGAATTTTCAGGTCTGCAGCCCAACATACCTGTTTTTTCCAAAAGATCAAGTATATACTTCCGTTGGGAGATAAAAATACCTCTATCAGAACTTGCCACTTCCATGCCAAGAAAGTATCTTAGTGATCCCAAATTCTTATGCTTTGTTTGGATTAGAGTTTGAAATTTTTTTTGAAAAATAGTAGGGGTAATAAGTGGAGAGAGATAGAGCGAGAAATGTTAGAAGTAGGGAGAATCTAGGGGGAATATTTTAAAAAATTCTTTTTGAATTGTGAAAAGAACAAGGCATTAATCTCGAATGCTTGAGCCAGACTAGATTTGAGATTTAGAATTTCATCCACATCATTGCTTGTCATTATTATATCATCAACATACACAATAAGGACAGCAATCTTAGCAGCACCCCCCTTGATGAACATAGTATGATCTGCATGGCTCTGTTTGTGTCCAAACCCCAATATAGCCTTGGAAAATCTGCCAAACCACGCTCTAGGTGATTGCTTCAGCCCATATAGGGCTTTCTTCAATCTACACACCTTCCTTTCAGCCTCAGAGGAAGAGAAATCTGATGGTACGTCCATATACACCTCCTTTTCTAACTCACCATGGAGGAATGCATTTTCCACATCAAACTGGTGAAGGGGCCAATTCAAATTGGTAGCACACAAAAGCAGAGCTCGCACAGTGTTCATCTTTGCTACCGGTGCAAACGTCTCCTTATAGTCAATACCATAGGTTTGAGTAAAACCCTTGGCAACAAGTCTCGCCTTATATCTCTCAACTGTACCATCAGTATTCTTAACGGTGAAAACCCACTTGCATCAAGTGCCATTTTTTTTTCAAAGTTGTCATCTCTTCTACCATAGCTCTTTTTCACTGAGGTATTATG
>BPLS01000145.1:5940436-5975882 GCA_019656275.1 Rhododendron kiyosumense | reverse complement strand
TGTAGAAACTTTATATCCATCTCAAAACCAATTGGCAATGAGTGGAGAGGTCCCAGATGTTATTAAGTGATCACCCATTCCACTCCCAAGCAATGTGGGATTGATTTCCTTAACATCCCCCCTCACGTGCAGCCGCGTTTGAGGTCTGTCACGTGTGGCCACTTTTGGGTCCTATCATCGTGCAGCCTTTTTTTGGTGGTCTGTCATCGTGGGGTGTGGATTATAAATTTTATAAAATGTGGAGTGGAACGGGCCCCGCTCTGATACCATGTAGAAACTTTATATCCATCTCAAAACCAATTGGCAATGAGTGGAGAGGTCCCAGATGTTATTAAGTGATCACTCATTCCACTCCCAAGCAATGTGGGATTGATTTCCTTAACATTATGAATGCATCCTGTCAATTCTGTGGAATACATATAGAAGAAAGAGACGAAACAAAGATGGTACGAATGAGATAAACGATCATAAGAGACAAATTGAGAGATAGGATGTTGAGTACATGACCTAATATCGTTCCGAAGAGCAATAGGAAGATTATCAAACTCAATAAAGGGAGGTTCAATAGGAGAAGATTTATTACCAGATAAGTCAGCTGAGGAATCTGAAACTGGAGCAAGGGATTATAATTGACAAGGTGGCGTGGTATTACACATGAGGACTTTTCTTTCTTCTGTCTAATGTAGGTCTTTAAGTTAGACCCTTTCAGCCGTGGTGGTAGTTCCTTAATATTGTCACCAATGTCATGAGTTGCTCTTGCAACAGATACTGGTTCCTCTCTAAATTGTTTCCTCTCCCCCTCACCATAAATTATAAAAAGAGGTAAACATCTCTTCCTCCCTCATCTCTTCCTGCCAATGCTCTCTCGGAAGAGATGGAGTGGAGGGAGAGTAAAATGACACTGTTTCCCAAAAAGTAACATCCATAGAGACAAAACTTTTTAGAGTGAGGATCATGACATTTATAGTCTTTTTGGGTAGGAGAGTACCCAATAAAGACACACTTATAGGCTTTAGGAACTAACTTGCCCCCAGAGGGATGATGGGTATGAACCAAAAACACAACCAAACACCCGCGGTGGGAGAGTGGTGACATGAGAACTATGAGGAAGACACTCAATAGGTGTTTTAAACTGGAGAACACTAGATGGCATATGATTGATTAGATAAGTAGCAGTCAAAATCACCTCTTCCCAAATTTTGGGAACATTCATGGTGAATAAAAGAGAGTGAGCTACCTCAGCAAGATGACGGTTCTTGCGTTTAGCAACTCCATTTTGTTGTGGAGTGTCAACACAAGTCGTCTGATAAAGAATGCCATATTCTTCTAGGAATGCCTTCAAATTCCTATCTATATACTCAGTCCCATTGTCACTATGGAAAATTTTAATATTTGTATTAAATTGAGTGTGTACCATGGCATAAAAAGATTTAAAACAAGAAAAGACATCACTTTTTGACTTAAGTAAATACACCCAAATAACATGGGAATAACAGTCAACCACCGAAAACCTTTAAGAGATGTAACAGGGAAAGGACCCCAAACATCTGCATGGATAACTGTAAAAGGAGATGCACTCCGTTTATTAATAGGTGCATAAGATGAATTTTTATGTTTTCCAAACTCACAGGCTTCACAAAAAAACTGACTCCTAGAACAATGCCTTATTAAATTAGGAAAAAGTTTCTCTAAAATTCCAAAAGAGGGATGCCCCAATCTATGGTGCCACTGATGTAACATAGTAAGAGTTGCACCCGTATCTGCTTGTAGAGTAAGACCATATGACATAGGTGGATGAGGTGCAGACTCCAAAAAATAGAGGCCACCATGTGATTTACCACTGCCAATCACCTTCCCCGTATCTAGTTCCTGAAAGACACAATGAGTAGGGAAAAGGGTCACAGAACAATTTGCAGGACGAGTAAGGCTACTAACAGACATAAGATTAATGGCAAAGTAGGGAATATGTAAAACTGAAGAGAGAAAAATAGAAGGGGAATAGCGAACGGAACCCTTCCCTAAGATAGCAGAGAATGACCCATTTGCTATTCAGACCTTATCCTTACCGGAACAAGTAGAGTAAGAATCAAACACAGAGGAACATCTAGTTATAAGATCTGAGGCACCGGAATCTATAATCCAAAGAATAGCAGAAGAGGCAGTAAATGCACTAGTCGGGATACCTGTGTGAGCAAAATTGATGAAGTAGGAGCTGCTGTGGAAGAGGAAGCTATAGTAGATGGAGAATCAGCTCGAGCCATATGACGCCTGAGAGTTTGTATCTCACCCAAAGAGAAACCACCAACATGATTAGATGACGCTTGAATCCCAAAACTGAACCCAGAATCAGGTAAGGTGCCAACTGTAGATTCCGAAACGTGGGCCTGGGGCCCAAGAATGCATTGGACCACGACCATGGCCACCATGTCCACCTCCGCGCCCACGAGAGGGCTTGCCATGTAGCTTCCAACAAAAATCCCTAGTATGACCAATTGACCAGTGTTGTGACAATAATCACACTGGAGTGACGCACGATCAGGAGGCCCGTTGCTAGTACCTGGGACTTGCCACCCTGGAGAATAGGCCCACTATTAGAACCAAAATGACCCTGAGGAGTAGCAACCAAGGCAGAACGATCAGAAATAGGAGGGTGCAACATAGCACCCCTTTTACTCTCCTCCTGCTGAACAATAGAATAGGCCTCTCCCAAGGATGGAAACGGAACACGACCCATCACCTGCACTCTAATCAGATCAAGCTCCAGATCAAGACCAGCAAGAAAGTCATAAACATGCTCTTTCTTCATCCTTTTTAGCCAATTAGCAGCATTCACCTCACAAACAGCCTGAAAGCAGTCCTGATAATAATCAAATTCCCCCCAAGCTCCACTCAAGTCAGCAAAATGCACAATAGTAGATCAATGATTTTGCTCCAATGTACGGAGCCTCTTCCTCAACTCAAAACACTGTGTATCATTACCTTGCTGAGAATAGGTTTGGGTTGCAGTAGTCCAAATCTGATGTGGAGTATCATGGCAAATATCAGCTCTCATAGAGTTAAACAACCAAGTCATGACTAATGATTTCCGAGATTTAAACTTTTTGAGTTCGACCGCCTCAACAGGTGGAGTAACAGGGCCCTCAATAAACTCTGACATCCTTTTGGCCCAGCCAAGGTAAAAGTACGAGACCAAATCAAATAGTTGGTACCATCCAACTTAATATGGCAAATATCTAGAGAAAAATTATCTAGAGTCCCTACATGACTCAACTCATCATTTGTATAAGTGGAAGCTTTTTGTTTATCCTCCGACATTGCAACAAACCCAGATTATGACAAACGATGTAGAATAAGACAAATAGAGTTCCGAAAAAGATTGATTATGCTAACCCAAACTCAAACCAGTGTAAATAACTCTTACCCAAGCCAAATGTAGACAACTAGATCTGACCCAACTCCAAAAAACAAAAACAAAAAAAACCTGAACAGTGGTCGTACAGTTTCGCCGGAGTCAGAAAGTGGTTGAACAGTAGCCGTATGAGGTTGGCATCGTTGGAAAAAAGGCTGGGTGTTGTTGGAGTAGACTGGGAGGATTGTCAAAGGCTGATGAAGCTCCGGTGTGCATCGTCAGAGCCTGGCGAGCACAGGCGAGAGTAGCCCAGTGAATTTCGAGCTTGAAAAACCACGGATCTGACTCGAAATACCAGACTCGAAATCTCAGAAAACAGCCACTACGAAGGTCGCCGGAAGGTGGGTGCGAGGGCCAGAGATGTCTGGCGGTGGTTGACAAAGGCAGAAGAAGGCTGCGTCAGAGGTTTGCAGCTCTGTTAGTGTTCTGCAGCTTCGTTAGAAGTTGATAAAATGGTTCTTCTGATTGATGAGGAGAAGAGGCCTGTCGGTAATAGCCTAGGTTGACCGACGAGGGCAAAGATCAACGGGAGTCACCAGGTAATCGGTGCTTTGATACCATGTAAAGTTGTGAAGAAGAGAGAGACGTAGAGAGACGTGGAATGGGAACCCAACAGATTAGGGTTATTTTCTCATTACGTTATACTTATACATATGTAAACACTAATTACACATTAGACCCTTATCTCCTAATCTACTTACATGAGAGATTAATTGTAAACTACAACTAATTACATATAAACCCATAACTTAACACTTGTGAAGTGGGGGTTGGCCACATAGCTTTTAATCACATGATCACCTAAGTGACTAGAACGTGTCATACTAGCATTGTGACACGCAAGTATGACAAAATTTAAGGCTGGGACCTGGTGTGGGGAAATTGAAGGACTTGATACCTTCACTGGTTGGCTGATTTTGTGAATCACTAAATTTTGGTTTGCTTCTCACTTTCTTATGCTGCTCTGAACTCTCTCTCTCTCTCTCTCTCTCTCTCTCTCTCGCTCTCTCGTTTCTGCACTTGCCAACCTGTGCCGCACCTTTTCCTCATCTGTTTGTTGTACATCTGCTGCCTCCTTTTCCCTTATTCGCTGCTGCTTCATCTCCTTTTCCCTTTTTGCTGCTTCTTCATCTCCTTTTGTATTTCTCTTGTATCTTCTTCTTCACTGCTGCAACCTAGTGGCTCTTATGTTACCTTTTTTTTTTTTTTTTGGGTGTGACTGGCATCAAGAATCTTTTTTAAATCTAAAAGCAAGATAACACAACTACAAATGTAAAAAGCAGGCAAGCAGGCACCTCCCTCTAACCTCTAGAGATAAAAAACAGTGGTATTTCTCTGAAAGGTGGGGATACTGAAGGCCCAAAAAGATGACAAATAACACGCATTGACACAAGGAATCAATAACATGCCCTTACGTCACCCTTTATTTCCACCTTGTTGAGTTGATCAGAGGTGCTGGAAATTTGCTCGCAACTTGTGTTTGACCTTTAAGATCTCATGCGGTGCAATCATCATCATTTTCCTTCAGAACCTTCCTGTATTAATCAGCTCAATTCCTTAGATGTCCTCGAAGTGCCCAACAGTTGGGTTCCTGTTGCTCCTTCCCATGTTACAAGGGGTATTGCTATTTTTATTCTCGTGTGCTACATTTGAATTGCTGTTAAAAATGAGTTTAGCTAAATTATGTCTAGTTTTGTTTCTAAATCATTTCTTATACCAGACTTAGATTGATAGTTTCTCATAGTCTGTGAACTGTTGGGTGAAATATCGTCCTGTAATCTGGTGTGTGTTCAAACCACATCCATTATTATGTTTACGATAGAAGGTTAATGTTTATAAACCTTGGGATGCGTCAAGCCATCAAGTGCAATAAAATCTTATGATTGTAGGCTTATCAATACAATGCTCTGCATATAATTGAGCCACAGGCCTATAGTTCGTCTGTCTGTTTGAAACTGTTGTTTTAGTTTTATAAAATATCATGAGCATCCGTTTTTGCATCGATTGGTTTGGGATGCTCCTCAGTTGTTTCTACATGCAGGGTCTAAAATTGTATGGGAGTAGTGCCTATAGTTCATGCATTTTTCTTGATGATTTGCTTTTATATATGATTTAGGGTAATAGTGACATTGATCAACTGGGGAAAATATTCGCTGCTTTTGGCACTCCAAAGCTCTCTCAGTGGCCTGATATGCAATACCTACCTGACTACGTGGAATACCAATATGTCCCTGGACAACCTCTTCGTCAATTATTTCCAATGGCTAGTGATGATGCTTTAGATCTATTGTCAAAGATGTTCATGTATGACCCCAAAGCTAGAATTTCTGCACAGCAGGCATTAGAGCATAGGTACGAAAATTTATCATTTACATTTCCAATATCAGATTTCTGGCTCTCAATTTTTTTCTACCCTAGGTACTTCTCATCTGGACCACCTCCTACAGAACCAGCTTTGCTCCCAAGACCTCCCCCAAAGAGGGATTCCCTAAATTCAAAGGTTTCAGATTTCAATCAGCGGGAGGGTCCTATTGTATTGTCCCCTCCAAGAAAGTCGAGAAGAGTGATGCCACATCGTGAGGGAATTGATGGACATACATACCAAGTTGATAAAGTTGACAATCATGTAGATGAAATCAAACCAGCAGCCGGTGAAAGGAGTGAACATGTACCGATGTCACTAGATTTTTCTGTCTTTGGAGCACGACCTCCTAGTAGGCCGACAATTAACAGGTAAAATTTATATGTTTGATGAAATTGTTTGTGTGTTATTTAAGGTCTTTTACCTTATCAATAGAAACGGTCTTTTACCTTGTCAATAAAAACAAAAAAAGTTGTGTAAGGTCTTTAGCCCTAGGATTTCCAACCAAGAAGTATGTCTTAGTTAAGCAAAAACTGAATTTTGGTTTGAGATGGATTAGAATTTTGCATTAATAGTTAATAACTTAATTCTACTTTGCACTAGAAAAAAGATATTATTAATCAAAAAGAAATATTTTTTTGGTAAATTTTGAAAGGAAATATTAGGTCAAGGCCTATGGAAGTTTACCTTTGAAATAGGAGAATGTAGCTTGGTGGCTGAACCTAGGGGACTGTGAGGGTTGCTTGGCTTGTGCTTTTGGAGGGAAGGTCTACCTGACGGGTCTCTTAGAGAGGGTGTATTGACTAAGTCACAGCATGAATTTTTCTTTTTGGATAAGCAATGTAGGACCATGAATCATACCTGCCGCCTCAAGCCCTCCATGATGATTCATGCCATGTCATATCAATCCTGCTGGCCTATGACACAGACTGAGAGGTCATCCTGACCTGGAGAGGAGGTAGGCAAATGACAGAGACCGAGAGGTCATCCAATATGCCGAACCAACATGGAGGGCCCACTTGTCATCTGGAAGGTTGAATCTCCATCATCTGACCCTCCTATTGAAGGGACGTCCAGGCATACATAAAGGAGTCCCTCTCTACCATCTTTGTCCGCTGGGTACACGAGTTCTTCAGCAAACTTTTAGAGAGTTTCGGGTGGAGCCCGGCCTGGGGGACGAGTACCGTGGTTAGAGTCTTAGAGAATGAAGGAAATTGCTGCCTCTCTACCATCTTTGTCTGCTGCATACACTACTTCTTGAGAGGGAGAGAGAGAGAGAGAGTAATTGCTGTATTAGACTGGATAAGGGATTGAAAATGTGGAGGAAAACAGTATGCAACCCTTCATTGGAGAGAACTGATATGAAGGAAAGAAGGATCTAGTAGGTGTTATAATATAATAGTCATGTACAACATTGCTCATTGCCCTTGGACTACCCCAAGTACTCAAGATCATGCACATTTAAACATATACGAATGGTACGAATGCACATTCAAAACTATGTATCTGTTCATTCTATTTGGAAATCTGTTGTCATGGAATGATGAAGCTAGTGATTTATCTGATCAAGTATCTCACTCACTGTTGGCTACTTAAAGGGTTGAAAAGATGTTGCCTAATATTTTTTGATTTGACGGTAAAGGAAATTGGTTATCGGGTTTGTGAACTCTAGTATCATCCGCGATGCTGCTGTCTTGCTAGTGATTGACATTTTTTTTTTGGTTTGATCCTGCTTTGAAGTGTTGACAGATCACACCTAAAGAGGAAACTGGATCTTGAGTTTCAACTTCCTGAAGAAGAATAGTGCAATATACGCCTATTCATAGATTTGGTTGATCTTCAGAGGGATTAGTCATTGCTCTATCAGGTATGTGATACCTCTCTAAATGAACATAATTGCATAGTTGCTATGATGTCCTTTGGTATATTTAAAGGAGTTCTTTATTTCTAATCTTCTTGTTAAAATTATAGGGCAAAGCAAGTCCTCGTTGTAGCAATATGTAACCCCATCAGACAGCCGCCATATTTTTTGTACAAGGAAGTGGAAGCAACCCCCTTTTCAGATCAAGAGGGAAAGTGTACACTACCAATTGAGAAGTTGCTTATTATTATTTGTAATGAAGCTGGCAAATATTTGATACAAGAATCGGGTTGATAACGGACGGATATTTGATTGTGGATGTGATTTGAGTTGGGACAGCGATTTGATTGTTGAGGCAAAGTTGTTACTCTGTCGTTCATTAGTACTTCTGAGGCAACTTAACTGATTATTACGACAATATGCTTGGTTTCTGGTATTTGATTTGTTTTTCTGGTGTATCATGTTTTTTCTCCCTTCTAATTATTAGAATTTCATTCATAACATTGTATTACCTGTGTCCAAGTTGGAAATATCGAACATTTTACTGATAAATGCACTCTTGTGGCTTTTCCTCCTTGATAACCATCGGTGTTAATCATTACAAGGCATTCCTTTTTCTCGTTTATTTTGCTCCATGTTTTCGGACTATTATTAGCTTATGTGTTATTTATTTTTATTTATTTTTGGATAAGCTTATTAGCTTATGTGTTGTGTAAAACTGTGTGGTATTGGGGAGGTGTGACAGTTCAGGAAAAAGAGTCAAGGAACTAGAGCAATGCTCTTTCATGGGAACTAGCTTTTTTCTTTGCAAACCTCAAATCAGACGCAAGGTGATGTTAGATTCTGTTGGATCTTGCATTTCTTTCTTAAGCTTAGTGAATCCAAAAGAGAATATTTGGAAGATTTGTGCCTTGTTCACTTCGCGATTCAAAAAGAATTTTTCAAAAAATTCCCCCTAGATTCCTCCTACTTTCCACCTTTCTCTCTCTATCTTTCTCCACTCATTACCCCTACTATTTTTCAAAAACACTTTTCAAATCTCAATCCAAACAAAGCATTGATGTTGGTAGAAATAGGACTGTCGAATTGGGGGTCTTTCTTGGGTTACTGATGACTCGTACGAAATTCATGGCAACTCATCCACAGTTTTTGTGATCACTTCAAACAACCCAAAAAATTTACCCAAAAATAGTTCATGGAGCATAAGGCCTTATGCTAGGAAAGGAGACAGAATTGCAATGGGGACAGTTCAAGAATTCATAATTAGGTTTGTTGCAACCTCCAACCAAGAAATCCCAACTTGCACCCACAACAACAGTGTTCCAGGACTTGTTTTTTCCACAAGTGGATACACCGGAAACCTATTTCATGATTTCACAGACGACGTGATTCCGTTGTTTCTCACTTCACGAGAATTCGATGGACAAGTGAAGTTTCTTGTGACTAACAAACGGTCATGGTGGATAAGCAAGTATAAAGAAGTTTTGAGAAAATTGTCCAAAGTAGGGGTGTCAAATGGGCCAGGCCGGGCTGGCATGGCATGGGCACGGGGCGGCACGACACGTCACAGGCACGATCTCGGCCTGGCACGGCATGACACGGCAAGGTCTTAGTGGACACGGGGCACGGGCACAAAAGTGGGCGGCACGGCATGAAAGTTGGCTTGACACGACACAGGCACGGACACGAAAAGTGAAAGGGAATGGCACGGTTCTAGCCCGGCGCAGGCACGGGCACGACATGACACGGACATGAAAGTGCATGGCACGGAAAAAAAAAAATATTAAATAAGCCAAATGGTTTTTTTTTTTTTTTGTTCTTATTCAATATTTTTTTGCATTTTTCATTTCTTAGGAAAAAAAAGTAAACTAAGACTTTTAATTTAAAAAAATCATGTTTTTAAAAAAAATCATTTTTTTACCTTTAAAAAATTATCAATTTTTATTCTGTAAAAAATATTTGTTTTTGTTTTTGTTAGTGAATAGGCGTTGAAACTTTGGTTTGTAAATTTGACATTACAAGATAACAAGTAAAATTAAAAACTTATCAAAATATTATTTACCCCTGCATCAAACAAGAAAAAATAAGTTCCAAACAAGAAATAAAAAAACAAATAAGAAATAAGAAAAAATTTCAGAATAAACTTTTAGAAAGGGGCTCGGCTAGGATTAGAAACACAAGTACCCCAAATATTTCAATACAAATAATATTTCAATAAAAATACAACCCCATGCGATAATATTCCGGATGAAAATTGGTTGGTAATGTGCCGGCATAATCATGACACGACTTAAAATGGCACAGCCCGATATCAGACACAATTAAGTAAACGGGCCGGCATGACTTGACACAATTGAAAACGGCACGGCATGACATGATTTAAGAAAACGGGCCGGCACTGCACGACATGATTTAAGAAAATGGGTTGACACGACATGATTTAAGAAAATGGGCCGGCACGGCATGACACGATTGGCAAACAGCACAGCACGACATGACACAATTTAAGTAAACGAGCCAGCACAGCACGACATGAAGCACGGAGTTAAACGGGCTGTGCCGGCACGGCACGACCCATTTGACACCTCTAGTCTAAGGTGGTCGATATTGATAGAGAACCTGGAGTTCATTGCTTTCCAAGAATGGTTGTTGGACTTAAACATCTTAAGGAGTTCAATATTGAACCTTCGAGATCTCCATATTCTATGACAGATTTCAGGGAGTTCTTGGGAGGCGCTTACTCGTTAGAGCGAGAAAGAGCTATTGAAGTAACTAGAGATGGGGGAGGAAAAAGGCCAAGGCTTCTGATCATATCCAGAAAGAGTACCAGGTTATTGATGAATGAAGTAACGTTGGAAATCTAGTATATATGTAATTCATCTGAATATTTGGAGTAAGGTTTATTTCATTTACGATTTTCTTTTTTCCGAGTTCAGATTTTCAAGATTTTGAAAATATCTTTGACGAACTTTCACAAATAAATCAACACAAACAAGTTTTAAATTCGTCAACCAAATGTGAAATGGCCATCTTAAAATTCGTTGTATAATAGAATTTCAGTGTAGCAGTAGTCAGTTTTCGAAATTGCATAAAGGGAGACAAATATGGTTCTCAAAATGTCATAGGCTAGACTAGTCATTTTTGTGCTCCCCTCCATTAAACCTAATATGACTATTTCTCATATCTACGCGATATTACGAAAGAAATTGCATTCAATTTTTGAACCTCCATTGCTTCAGTTTCTGTTTTTGAATATCCATCCTTCATCTCATCCAAAGTGCTACTACAGTGTAAATAGGGATGGAGTTGGTGTTTTCTCTCGTGAAATCTTAATGGAAACACCCATGGGTTTCTACAGGACCTTATAATTTAACATCGGTGACTAAATCCTCCAACAGGTGAAATAGTTACAATGGCAACAGGCTTGGGATTTGAAGCGGTGGTGACAGAGGCAGACTCAAACTTGGCAAGATTTGCAAAACTGGTGAACTCTTGTGATGTGCTGATGGAGCTGGGCTTACAAACATGGTTTTTCTTCCCAAAAATGCCATTGTGATCCAAATACTCCCCTTGGGAGGATTGGAATGGCTGGGCAGGACTGACTTTGGTGACCCTGCTAAAGACATGAACCTTAGATACCTTGAACACCAGATTGGCGAAGAAGAGAGCTCCTTAAGACAAGAATACCCTCCTGACCATCAAGTTTTTAAGGACCCTTATTCGATATTGAAACAGGGCTGGCTGGCTTTTCGGGCAGTGTATATGGATAAACAAAATGTGACACTTGATGTGGGTAGGTTTCAGGCAACTTTGTTAGAAGCTCTAAACCTTCTGCAATAGAAGAAGATGCATTTTGCAGGAAAGGGAGTTCAGATTGCATCTAGTCATTAATTTTTGCTAAGAAATATACCTTAACGGCCAACTCATTTCACACCTAAACAACCACCATTATTCTTCGCAATCCATTTTCTGAAGAGGTTTCACGTGCACGCTGCACTAGTCTAAGGGGACAAGTGATTTGACAGTTATAGTGAACATCACAGATAGTAATACAAGTGGTAAGGAGAACTGTAAAGCGAAAGACGAGGCTCTTTTTGGGTAAATGAAAGACGAGGGTTTCCCCTTTGGTGTGATTTCTTATCTTGAAGAAATAACTAGATTTTCCAGAATATTATGTAGTTGTGCACCCCCTTTATACTAAGAGCTCATGTCAAATGAGCCAACCTTGTCAGGTGAAAACTGGACAAGGTGGAAACCCTTTAAGGGGAAGAAAACGTTCACTGCTTAGTTCTACCTACCTTTAAGGGGAAAGCTCCAGCTCGATTTATTTGCACAAGCATATTTTATGTTTGGTAAGATTCATCAAAACTTAGAACATAGCAAGAAAAAAAAGGGGAAAGCTATGGTACACATGGTATACCGTATGTCTTAAATTACGAAAATTTGTGATTTTCATTATGCCAATTTTTGGTTTTCTAATGCATATTTATGGTACTAGTTACGACTTGTACTTTAAAATTTACCTGTTGAACAGGTCATTAGCAGGTTATCCATAATTAAAAAATATTGTTATTATGTAACCATAATTATTCGTACCAAAATCCATAATACTTAAATCCCAACCAAATATATGCGTACAATATCAAAAATTAAATAATGCTACCCATAAATGTTATGACAATATCATAAATTGGCATTATCTAACCGCAATGAGTCGTACCAAATTTTTTTTGACTTGTATAATATTTCGTAACAAAATCAAATATTGTCGTACCAAAATCAACAATTGTTATACCCAAGCCAAAAATATTTGTAAAATACCACAAATTTTATAAAATAACCACAATTGTTATGACAATACCTAAAATTGTCATTTTCTTACCACAACGTGTCGTATCAAAAGAAAACAAATGTAAATACCACAAATTATGTAACAAACCAAAATTGTTATGACAATACCATAAATTGACGTTTTCTTACCACAATGTGTCGTACCAAAGGAAATTGATTAAAATATTCCATAATAAGACATGTCTAAAATACCAAAAATTCAATAATATAACCAAATTTGTTATGACAACACCATAAATTGACGTTTTCATACCCGCAACGTGTTGTATAAAAAAAATTCAATTAGCTTGTTCAGTTGACGATAGTTATGATTCGTAAAATACCATACAATAATTAAATAATATAACCACAATTGTTATAATAAAATCATAAAGTGGAATTATCTTACCACAACCTGTCGTATATTTTTTTTTGTGATGATATATTCCATAACAAAATAAAAATGTCGTAAAAAATCCACAATAGTTATACCGAAGCAAAATATATACGTAAATTAAATACCAAATATTAAATAAAATAATCACAAATATTATAACAATACCATTGATTGTCGTTACCTTAGCACAATGTGTTGTACGAAACTTAATCTAATTTTTTTCAATTCCCACCACATAATTTTTTCAAAATTTGAAAATTTCCACCATGTTATCTTAATTTTCAATTCCCTCCACACTATTTTTTCAAATTTTAATTTTCCCTACACAATACCTCAATAATTTAAACTAAAAATGAAGTTCTCGCACAAAATTTTCATCAAAGAAATTCACCAAAAAATAACGTGTTGAAGTTTGGACATTTATCTAAAGTATCTGGGGTTAAGTCTTGCACCCTTCATTCCTATTTTTTTTAAAAGAATGTTGTTATTTTTTAGGATAAATTACATAGTCATTGAAGTTTCATACTTCAACAAATCTTGTCGTTCAATTTCAATACAACATTAAAATCTAATAATGCACCATCTAAGCCCCACGTAAGGTGTTTTTTTTTTTTTAATTTATCAAAATCGTCTATCTTTTACAATTTACATAATATCAATTAGGTCATTCGTACCAAAAATGAAGTTGATGACTTATAACTAGACACTTAATTGAATGGAAAATATCATTCTATTCAATCTACATGTCGATGATTGGAGCTTCCTAAACTTGATCGAGGCAAAAATTTACATAGGTGACTTAATCAACAAACATAAAAAATTCAACGGATTTAATTGTCATTATTGTGTCACGATTGCTTGGCTACCTTACATTCAACTACAACAGAGGACTAGGTTTCATATCAAATATAAATTGAATGTACAATCTAAATGTCGTTAGCGAGTGTATTTTCAGAATGATCGATCAGGACTGTTAGGATGTCAAGTTATACGATATTTAATTTGTAATATTTTAGACAAGTATATTGCTTGAGTATAATAATTATTGATTGTGCTACGACATATTTTGGTCTTGTATCTAGTATCTTTTGATCGATTTGTTTTGGTACGACACATTGTGGAAAGAAAGTGCCAATTTTTTGTGTTGTCATAACAATTGTGGTTATGTTATATAATTTGTAGTATTTTACATATGAGGGAGAGGGAGAGAAAGTCAAGGAGGAAAGAACAACCTGTTACCTGCTAAGTCCTTTTTTTATTTTATTAATTGATTTAATAAATGGGTGGTCCGGATTGTTCCCTTTGAAATCCAAAGGTTTAAAGTTATAGTGCGTACGGTACACCCCCTAATAAGGGGTGTGTACCATAGGACTACCCGAAAAAAAAAACCAAATTTAGAAGCCCATAAAGAGCCATCCAACAGCGTCTCCTTTGACTAGCCAGCACAGCCCACATCGGCAAAAACTTCGTTTCCACCACATGGTGTACCTAACACCACATGAGCAGTTCCACCTTCCAACATTACTGTAATTTCACAGCAATCTTAAAATTGTACACCTGATTCAAGTGGATAGCTTAACAAGAATAGGCCATTCCATTTCATGATTTTCACAGCAATCTCCACAAAAAGGAGTAACAAAGAGTGAAACCCTACACTAGCCCTCCAAAGTCTATTAATTTGATGTATTAAAGTTATCAATACTGCCCAAACAGCAGAAACTTTAAGCACTATTCAAGATAACGAGTTGCACCAAGAAACACTAATGGTGCAATTTACATATATACATTTTGTGAAATACATAGATGATGACTGCAGAAATGCCTGCTATCTTCTAATTCTTCAAGGTAATTTTACCTCAAGTGGTAATGCCGGCTGAAGCTGATCCTTGAGCTTAAATAGATACCGCCAACATCAAAACATTGACTTCTGTTTTTGCAATTTGGGCTTGCTGAAAATCTCTGGTTTCCACTATTAAATGTCCTCGTCTGCCTCACTTGATGAACGAGAGTTCAAAAGCAAGGGACCCATGTTACATCTGATCCACTAGCTCCATTCTATATTCTGGCCCCCAAAACACAAAGCGAAGGAGAAACTTTTCTTCCTTTGTCAGTAATAACTATTCTATAATGTCAAGGCCATTTTGTTTATCAGCAACAACTACCTCCAGTTAAAAAAACAACTACCTCCACTTTGTAGATTGAACTGGCTGTTTCTTTTTGCTCTTCTTTAAAAGCATCGACATATGGTCAACAGCTTTCTCAGACGATTGAGTTTCGCCCATCAACCATTCTAGAGCCTGAGCCGCTGCATCCTTTTCTGCAAGTTTCTTATTGTTCGAAGACTGACCCACAAAATTCAGCCCATTGAAGATGACAGTGGAACGAAACTTGTTGTTTTTAAGTTGTGTTGTCTTGTATGAGGGTGCTCCGTGTCCAGCCCTGGCAAGCAATGTTTGAAGCTGATTCTTGGAGTTATCACCACCCACACCATCACTACTTTTTGAGCGTGGGCCCGGAAGTAGTGTCTCTTTTGTTGCCTTTTTTGATGGTGTTGGCAACTGCCGACCAAAAACAAATTTACCTTCACTTCTGTCCTCTGATACCAACAGTCTTATTGTCAAAAGCAGCTCATTGTGGTCTTTCATGTCCAACTTGGGATTTAAAAGCTGCCACGAAAAACAGAAACAGTAAATTATGGCAAAAGCAAGGAAGGCCATTCTCAAGACAAATGTGAACTGAAAGTTGGGACAATTTATTCATAACCAGTCTCAGAACTATGACGTGTTGACGTTGAAAACAGTCAAAACACTACCCAGTCCCCGTTTGCATGGATATCCTGAAATGGACAAATCTGTACAAAATGTGAAATGGACGAACATAGGGCCTTGTCGATGTCAAAGGCCAAAGGGATTCCTGGTGGTACATCCTCGGGGTCCCGAGGCAAGCCAAAATCTGAAGAGGTTGACAGTTATGCCATTGCAAAAGCCAATGTTCTAAATGGCGGTCTCGGCGGCCGCCTAGGCACTTGGAGGTGCCCTGCCACCACACCAATACCTCTTGCCGTTTGATTTGGCACCCAGGGAGGTTTGGCGGTGTTTGGCGGCGGCCTTGGCGGTGTTTGGTGGCGTCTTTGGAGGCCTTTGGCGGCCTAAAATGTATAGTATTAAACTAAAAGGGCTTATTATGTAATTTTTACAAAATCATAAATATATATATATATATATATATATATATATATATATATATATATTACAATTACATAATTACATTTACATCCCACACCCATTCTCACTCACTCCAGTCGATCGAAGAACGAGAACCGAAGAATGAGCCCTAGCCCAGCAGTGAACGAGGCGTCGAGGTCTCATTGTCGTTGATCGGCGGTCCCAAATTAGATAGACACGAAGTGGGTACAAACACAAAGTAGGTTAAGATCGTAGAGAGAACACAAGACACATGATATATTAGGAAACACTGACTTGATTACTTGTTTGAACTAACTTGGTTATTACAATAGGCAGAGCCCTCCTTTTATAGACATAAGGAGGGGAGTATAGACAATACATATGGTACCCATAATTGAACATTACTATTACTTACATCCTACGTCTTTCTGCAAACCTACTGACAACATATTTAACATACCTTGACTTTTCCTACTAACATCATATAATTGGTATCAACTATTCACAATACTATATAATTGGGCCGGTATGTCTCTCTCTCTCTCTCTCTCTCTCTCTCTCCCTCATGACCTCGTCTGAGTCGTCTCTCTCTCCCTCTCTCTCTCCTGAGTTCTGTCTTCATCTCTCTCTTTGATCAGGGCTTTGCATGTTTAATCCTTCTAGAATTTTTAGTTGCTTGATTAGTCTCTTGTGGGGTTCTTGGAGGATCATCAAGAGGGTAGAATTTTCTAATTGAGTTATGGATACATGAAATATAGTTTGATTGGATAATGGTTTGTTAAAAAAATATATATATATTCCGCCAAATTTCTTGGCGCCGCCTAGGCAGCTTGGAGGTGGGTCTCCGCCCAACTACCGCCAAGCGCCATTTAGAACATTGGCAAAAGCAAAGACGGCCTTCTTGAGACAAACGTGTACGAAAAGTTGGGATAATTTATTGATAACTGGTCTCAGTAGTATGAACGTGTTGACGTTGAAAACATTACCCAGTCGCTGTTTGCATGGATATCCTGAAACAATACAAAGGCTGCGTTGATTCTGGTCAATACACTAAGGCTGCTAAAAAATTCACAGAGGGCTTACAATGGAGGCAAGTCTAGATGTCTTTGGATCCTGAAATGAGGGTGTCTTTGGCTTGCAGGCCATTAGTGAATGGGTTCAGATTAAGGCAGTTGAATATCAGCAAGGGCTGACAGTTTTAAGGGAGTGTGGATATAATTAACGTCTATACTAGTATTATGTTTCAGTATCTTTTACAATGTATGTCATGTAGAATGCCATCTAACATTATGTTGCCTTCTTTCGTATTTAGTATCTTTTCTTTTATTTCAGAATGCTATGATGTGTTTGTGAAGGATTTTCGTTTGGACTTGATATTGTCATGTTGTCCAAGTTCAGTTTCTGCAATGACCTAGTAATGTATTCTGTTCTTTTACACTGCTATCGGCTTCTGGGTTTTCCTAAGGAGTTCATACTGTTATATGGAGCCCCATATAAATTTATGTTATTAGCATGGAATTCAAGTCTTGGGGTGGTATCAATTATAATTTATGGAACAAGGAATTAGAATCTAGATCAGATTAGGTTCGCCTATTTCCATTAGAAGTCTAATCTTAATCTATTCCATAAAAAAGAACTTTTAACAGATGTCATAATTTCGTAAAGAGAGAGCAACAGTTCACGTTTTCTAGGCCACACTCAGTACGTGATCAGGCATAGAACGGAAAACGGTAGAAGATGCGCTCATGAATATTCTGCTTCAAATCTTCAGTTTGCGATTTAAGAGAAACCGGAGAGATTTTGGAGGTATGAACCTTATTCCCTTCTTGTAGGGTTTTATAGATCATGGTTTTATTTCTTCGAGTCTAATCTGCATGCACCATCTTTGGATCCTGGGATTCGGTTCCCAACACCAACTAGGAGAATACCCAAAATCCATTACCAATGGAATGCTTCTTAGATCCCAACTCACCCACACCTTCCCATCCATGGTGGCAAAATTTAAAGTACAACAAAATCATTACCTTCTTTTGAATTAGTTCTTCAAGCTCTTTCTTCAATCTTAGATATGTATCTGCTAAGGCAGGATTCATGAAAAATTCCAAGTATCCTCCCAACATTTTCAAGTGTCCATCCTATGAAAAGCAGAAAATGATTGAAGTTAAAATTAGGCCAAAATGTCTAAACTATTCTTTTGAAGGAACTGGAATTACTGATAACATGGAGAACCAATGGAATAAGAAACCTACCAGGCCCCCTCTAGAAACGATAGTAAGAAACTTACAATGTTGTTGATGACATAGAGAACCAATGGAATACGAAACTTACCAGGTCCCCTCTAGAAACGTTTCCTCCGAACAAGAGAACCACAGAATCGGATACAGCTGTTGAATCCCGAAGAAATACAGAATTCACTTTAACCTTCTCATTGAAAACAAGCCAAGGATGTGGAATTTTGAGTTCCTGGCCGTTCACAGAACTCTGTGTGAAAGGAAAAGGAAATGCATTCCACATTAAAGCACAACACATAAACAGAATTCCAAGATGCCTGCAATTATAGCTACAATAATATACCCAGCTCCTGAACAAATGCCTCACCGAACACCGTAGCAGCAAAAGATGAGAAACTTACCGAGTACAGAAGTACCTGTCCATCCTCCATTGTTTTCAATGATATAGACTTCTCTTTGTTCTGTAAATTAAAACTCAATCAGTGTTGGTTGATTTTTAATGACCATAGCAAAGAAAAGACAACTAATACATAATCCCAACATTTGGATGGCACTCTGGAACAAAAAAATTATTCCACCCAAAAGGAATACCAAGTCCCAAGAGTAATAGTAAATTGTTTATGACAGAAATTAAAGGAACTACGAAGAAATGAAAGATTACAAGGGGTAAAAGTACTGTTCCATGAAAATCGATAGAGTGTTCTACAAATGCCAATAGACATTAAGTAACAAATTGCAGCAAACAGAACAAATAACAAGAATACCATGTCCCCAGAAAGAAAAGCCAACTTATAACTCACCACAACAGAGCATATGCCAGGAAACAGACCCGCACAAATAATGGCGCGGATCAAATGCTCATCATGGCTCCATGTGTTGCAAATTTCTGTGTTGTCCAGAAGACCAGTGTCCTTAAGCAAATAAAAGAATTGCTTCCGAAGGGAATCAATGGCTTTCAGAGTTTGTGCAGACAGGAAATTCTTCCAACAATACTCATAACCCGATTGATGCCTTTCAGCATCTTTCCAACCATCATATGCCCGGACAAGAGCAAGATGGTCGCTGTAATCACGCGAAGAGAACTGGGCCTTTGCAGACTCTGCAAGCTGCAAAAAGTGAAGAGATCACCAAAGGCAATTTGAAAAAGTATAATGGATGAGAACCACCAAAAGTTTAGAGGTTCTAAAAAGACTGAGAAGGACAAGGAGAATATTAGATCTTCTAAATCTGGTGAGATTTCAAAAGATTGAGAAGGACAAGGAGAATGAGGTAGGGGATATTTTTTTTATTTTCTATTCTACTTTTGGACAGAAATGAGGTGGTGAGTACAATTTTTTATTACAAACAAGATGCATGTGGCCAAGGCCCAAAGTTGAATTTCAATGCCACATATACTTCAACCAAGCAGTGCCAACAAAATGCCACCAACAATCACAAAATGGATAAGAAAAAACAGACTAGAAACAAGGAGCCATCCACTTTGTCGCTGGTTAGTCAACTTTCTATGTGACTCTTGAGTACAAGATGCAAATATTTCCTTCCCCAAATCGCTCTATCTCGAGGGGAATAGCACTGGTGTGACATGTGCCTCCAATAAACGTTAGAACTGCATAGATTCTAAAACTGCATCCACATTAAGCATGCTTCTATAGAAAATGACCCATAGTCATTGCCGCATTGCTGCACGCTGCAAATATAGCACTGAGCTTTGATGCAGTTTCATGTTGCATACCCCACCTTAGGCATGCGATGTTTGACCAATATGCAGGGGAGTGATTGAAGTTTGATGATACTAAATTCACTTGTCCACGTAAGAACAAGAGATAAATCAATGCTCCAACTTACTTAGATCAGAAAAAGCTGATAAAAGGGCAATGATCTCTAAAGTAGAGATAAATAAACTTACAGCCAAAAACCACCAGTAGATACATCAACAACAGACAAATAAACAAAAGCAAAACGTACAACCAAACTCAATACAGTACGCTTTATCTGCAACTATTAGGCAACTTACATCCTTCTTGTCGAATGGCATTAGGAATGGATCTCTGGCACTTAGACCAGCAACAACAGTCATTATTGGATCCAGGCAGTTGAAAATAGCTCCAAACAAGAGCATTTTCCCCAGTTTAGGCTCAACTGGAAGCATTGACAAGTTGCGTCCTGTGAATTGAAGAATGTAACTTAGGAGTGCTCCTCAAGGAATACTTCCACAAATATACTTGGAAAGCAGCTGAGAAAGACAAGTACATGTGCAGAGAATCAACGAAATGATAAATAGCATCATGTACCTAGCACCGTCAGATTTTCATTCTCATCCAAAGCTCCAATGACCATCAAATATTCAATAGCATTTTGAACCTGCAAAGACATGGTTATCCAAAGAAACTACAAAGAGTTTGAAAATAGATGGTGCTAATGAGACAAGGAGAGGCACATTGAACCCAGAATATAAAAAGTACACAGAGTTTAGTACGCATAAATGGGTGGCTGGGATGGGCAGATTGGTTACAAACCTAACCTCTCGCAAGTAAATGCACAAAGTGTTTTTCCTCGTACTTGAACCCACAACCTTAAGGTTAGATCTCTGAGTTTTAACCACTGAATAAGACTGGAAATTATGAAGTGATCTAATCTAACTCAAAACCCCATATATATGTCTTCTGCTTAGGTTCTAGTAACATGGTCTGAGGATCACATATGCACATATCATCTGAAACTTACAGATAAAGGCTCCGGAGGTTGCAAAGCCCTTGATAGGAACTCTGAAATACTCCCAAGTTGCAAGCTTTTTATTTGCAAGCATAGAGACTGCAAAGGTGTCCTTAGAAGTTCGGGAAGTTGATAATCAGCAAAAGCATCATATACACATCGCGGATACAGATGGTAACATTCGCCTGGTTGAACACGACCAGCTCTACCTCTTCTCTGCAGAATGGAGGGAATTAGTATTACAAATCCATAAAGTCATATAAGCGGTCTGCATTGACAACTAAAGCATTGTCTTGTTGGTGTTTTCAAAAGTACTTTTCAGAAACAATTTTTGGAAAAAAAAATCATCATTTTAATATCTTACTAATTCTTTTGGAGGAATTGGTTTTCTAGACTTGAACAATATTTTTAATATCTCCTAGAAAATGGAGTTTTCAAACAGAAAAACTGGAGGTACCAAACAAATTTCCTAAGTGCCAACCAATTAACACCGTGGCCTGTCCTCTCTTATGCCTTCCGGCTTTGATTTAGGAGAATGCATAACATCGCCTGAGTTTCTCAATATTTGGACTTTGGAGGTATAGGAGGGCCGTTATTTCAGCGTTAAACTTTCTCAGAGCAGACATTTTGTGCATATAATGCCAAAAGTTAGGCGTGTCTCCATTCTTCCCCGTCGCATACCCCCATTTATTGGGAATTACATGGGTACTCCTGTTGTTGTCACACCAATTAACACCATTTAAACAGTCAAAATCCCAACAAAGTATCATCGCATAAACCATTTCAAAAACATATGCACATCAAAATACATTACCTCAGGAAACTAACCTTAAACCATTCAGTGGTTTTCCCCCAGAAAGATAATCCCATAAGCTATCTATGAAATCAAATCAAATCCAGATCATAAGAATTTACCTGATGAGCAGAAGCCTTGGAGATCCATGAAGGAAGCAAACATGGAGTGTTATTCAGAGCATCATATGATGTCTCTTTGGCCTTTCCACAGTCAACCACAAAGACTACATCGTTAATCGTGATGCTTGTCTCAGCCATGTTAGTGGCCAGAACTATTTTCCTAACTCCATCTTCAGGTTTATCAAATATTAACCTCTGAATTGTGAACCAGCAAAAAGAGAAAGTGAGGACAATAAAAAGCATTAAGAAAGCAGAAATTTAAATTATATCTTACCATTTATGCCAACAAAATGCCAAGTACATAATGAACTGAAATGAAACCATGGTCATGTTTCTTCCCAGTGATTATCACCAATAATAATAAAAAACAAACTTAAACAACAACAATAACAAAACCCATCAAATCCCCAATCATTGGGGGAATGGGTGGGGGAGGATTGGAGACAGACCTAACCTTGACAATATATGCACAAAATGGCTACTCTCAAAATACCACTGGAATAGTGGCCCCCTATACCTCCAAGAACCGAGGAGCTAAAAGGAAATTTTGCTGCAAAACTATCAACTATGCCCCCCAATCAAAGCCAAAAGGCATCCAAAAGGACAGGCCTAGAGACCCAAATCAATTTCGGTGCACATTACCATGCTTCCTTTATTCATAGTCCAGAGCAAAATAACCAAAACAAGATCAAAATAATTGAGCGTCTCTAAATTTTAAAGTACAGTTTTACAGCCCCAAAAGTACGAACTTTTCAACTTTCTCCTTCAAAATATCTCCCCTTGGTCATGGTTCCCCAACTATCCTAGTTTCTCCCTGTGGTCAAACTGGCAAGTGCCAACAGCCATGGGGGCCTAACTTTTTGTTTCTAAGAGATTAATAATCATTAATTATATTTGTCGCCACTGGGAAGGGGTTTGATAATTCATTTGGGCTGCATAATCCAAACTTAAAAAATACCAACCTACTTCGTTCCACCCACTAGACACTGTCTCAAAGAGTAAAACACTTCCTTTTGGTTAAGTATATTACACGAGGAGCACCAATAGGATGCAAAGGATCCACAGAAAGATCAAGGGTGCAAAAAGATTTAACGAGAAGATCTTCTCCGCATACAATTGAGAGGATAGTCTACTCTTCAATCTAAGAGTAGGCTCTTCCCGCATCAAAAGCTTCTATTGCAAACTACCCAAACCAACCATGTCAAGGAGTAAGAGACCGTATGCAATGGTTGCCACCTTCTCCTCCCACCCGGCCCCCCTCTCCACAAAGAAGAAGATACTCTACTCTCAGAGGAAAACCTCACTTCAAGCCAAAACCACAAAAGAATGAAAAACCACATAGCTTTTGCCCCTCCATGATGGACAAGAGAAGTTCAGGGACTCCCAATCTTGCTGCACATACAAAACCAGTTTACAAAAATTTGTCATCAAGGAATCAAAATAACAAAGTGCCGAAATCATCCAATGTCGTCTACACGCAGATACGCATGCACACATATGCGCACAAGCACACGTGTGTATGCCACACAGAGAGAGGGATTTGAAGGATACTCATGCCACCTATGCTTTTCCAATGGAAAGAAGCTCTCCCTTTGCCCAGCAAAGCCTCAAAGTAAGACCGAACTTCAAGAAGCCTGAACTTGAATTTCACCTACCAAATAATTTCTCCCCCATCACAGATTCACAGGTGTATCATGTATGGGACCGCAAGGAGACAACCCAAGATCTCTCTAGACTACCCAATCTCCCAATCGTTCAATCCCTAAGGAAAGCAATATTGCAAAAGATAATATCATCATCCTCCAGAAGATAGAATCCAATTGGTCCACCTGTATTTACCACAGAACGAGGAATTGGGCAGATACAACACACCTATCTTTTGTTCACCAAAACACACCACACCACACCACACCTAACTAAAAAAATCTCATACCTCTCAAAAACGAAAAGGACTGAATATCCTTTAAGGAGTGCCAACCACTACAAATGCTTTTCTATACTGCCAAACCACGACATAATGGAACCTTTTAAAAGTTCAACACCCCAGTATACAGGCCAAAACAAAAGGGGCAGCTGAGGTTAAAAAGTAAAGAACTCCATACAGAGGTACGTAACTACCATATACATTAACAATTATCTGTATAATGAACATCTTTATCTTCAACCATAATGAGAGAGAGAGAAGGGGGGGGGGGGGGGGGGGATGGACCAAAGTAGAGTTCCCCAAAGTAGAGTGACAGACCAACATGAGACAAGAGGAAGTGCAGCAGCACAAATTACAGGCGGACCAATTGGATTCTATCTTCTGCAGCAGCACACCTAAGCTCTAGCAAAAGGCTCAACAGTGTATACCAAGCCATTGAACACTCTCCTTAATGTGCAAACCCGTATTGCAGGGTAGATATTCAAACATCCATATATAAAAGGAATCATAACGCAGAGGAGAGAAGCATGATAAAAATGAGGACCATGGTTCTAAAAATTGCTAGGCACTAGTTGGGTCGTCCCAGGCACTAGTTGGGTCGCCTAGTGCCTAGGACGACTAGTCAATTAGTCGGCAGCTAGAGATTAGTTGGGCATTTTTTTTAAAAAATATTCCCCCCTCCCCAAAGTCTGAGTAAGTAGACCAACATAAGTAAAACAAAACATCAACTATCATCCAAAATGAAACCATCAAACATTCATCCATCTATCCATCCATCAAAAGCAAATGTTTAAATGTTTAGTTTCACACCCATAGACTATTTTTCAGTCCTCAACTCTTCATGATAGAACAATTCGTCAAAGTGAACATTCATTTGTTGCGCCACTTCACTCTTTTGAGTCGTAATTTTTACTTTACCAGAGGCTTGTGTTGCTGCGATTTTAAGTTTGTGTTTGTGTTTCCTGCGACTAAGGGATGTTGATTATCGAGAGAACTCAAAATTCACCACATTTTTGGTAAAATAACAATTGACACCCTATGCTTTATTCTATTACATATTTAAACCCCCAATTCAAAAAAATTACAAAATATACCCCGCAACTAGTCCCCGCCTAGCCGACTAATCCTGCCACCTAATGTAATGCCTAGGACCCTAGTCGAGACAGTCAACCACCGCCTAGACCGTCTTCTAGAACAATAATGGGGACAAATGCAAACTGGGAGCCATAACCGAAGAGCTCCTAGAAACAAGAGCACTGATACCACGTCATAGCCATAATAAATGAGAAGATAAACGACTCAATTCCAAGATAATTACTCTGATATAGTTCGCCCACTTAGGTGATTGGGTACGGAATATTTTTTGAATCTTAAATTAAATAAGTGAAATAGAGAAACTTTTATCTATTTCATTTATTCGACTGGATCTTACGGAGCCTACTCATGTGCGACATGATTCGGATATGATCATAGAAAAGATTCTCTTCAAGTGAACCAGCCTATCCTTTGTATGGGATAACCAATTATACCATGTTAGACAATCAATTATGCCAACAGAATTAAGCTCGTAGAAAATGACCCAATGTGTATAAAGCTATCAAACACAAATAACCCTAGGATAGGAAAGAGAAGAAGTGCAGCATGCTATCGAAGTGTTGTCCTCAATCGCAGATTGATAGAGTGTTGCACTCCTTGGTGGTTTATGAAAGAAGCCAGAATGTGCATAAGCGACACTAGTTTCTTTACATCAAAATAGGGGTATTTTCCTATTTTAAATCTTAAACACGGTAGGTTCGGGCTGTGAACCTCCCTGAACCCCTACCCTGCCGCAAACGCATGTCAAGAGTCAAGATGTATAGCCTGCCCCAACCCTGGTTTTTTACTCCCAGACCCTGTCGTATTAGTAATAGTAGGTTGATGGGGTTACCCAATCCATCCCATTGTCCTCACCGAATCTCTACCCATCCCCCACTCTTTCTAAGAGGAAATAATGTTCTTCTCCAACCTTTTGGCAACAAAGAATCAAATAAAGGACAGGACATACAATAAAAGGCCAAGCTTGATAAAGTACTCTATTAAAGTCAGACTCCTGCTACGTTTATTTTTAAACGCCAGTCTCCTGCTATGTAGAACCAACACAGACACAGCAGACGATATGAACACACTGACAGGATTTCCAAAAAAAATAGAGGGCACGACACGTTGGGAGATACGTTAGTGTGCTAATATATCTTCTTGCAGCTATCTATAAGTGTTTTAATAAGACCAATAAAGAAAAACACACGCACAAAAAAAAAACCTAAAAGAGGATAGAAGTTTAATTTTTCATGACATACATGTTCCACATTTTGACCATTGTTTCACATTACACATTTCCACCATTATATACCACACGCAAAAATTACATCTGTTAACATATTTTCTCGATAAAATAAGAGAATAAAAGAGATAGTCAGACTAGAGAGAGAGAGAGACATTTTTATGTTTTGGGTGTTCCAATAATTATAGTTTCACCGCGCTTAAAACTTCTAGTTTTTATAATTTCAACCCACTTCAAATGTTTTTATAACAGCATTTTTGCCCCAAAGTGTCGGGAAAGTGTCTTAGCATTTCCTTGAGGCCAATATTCTAAAAATAACTAGGTGTTAGTCGGCCAAAAAAGGGGAGTCGGCCGCCTAGGCGCCGACTATTTGGTTGCCTAGTCTAGGGCCTCTAGGTGTTGGACCACCACCTAATGCCCAGGTGGGGACTAGGTGGCTGACTTTTAGAACGCTACTTGTGGCATCTAAGCATGTTCGGAGGGTGTCAAACTGCAAAAAATTCAAAAAAAATTCTTTTCTATGAAATTGAGTCAGACACGTGTCCAAAATGTGTCCGGAGTGTCTCTGCATATCAAAAGAATGAACCACTGAAAATAATGCCAAAAAATTGGACACTTGGGTTGTTGGACACATGTCTGAGCATGTTCGTGTCTAGAGTGTCTGACACCGGTACGTTGCCTTCAATGATGTGTTCGTGCTACATAGGTCTCTTGCCTTTTGAACCGCCCTGAAGTCTCTCAATAACAATACCCACATGGCCTTTGCCTTGAAATCTCTCAATTGCAGGTTTACATGTATCTCAAACATAAGGCAAGCCTTAGTGCAACAATTAACTGGTCAAACTTTCTAATATATACGCATAAAGTGATGCAACCAAATCAAAGGATAGATAGAATAAGAGAGAGAGTCTCAAAATGGGATACAACGAGCAAAGCTCTCTAATACTCTTCCTTTAAAATGATAAAAACTGCCCACTGAGAACTTTGGACACCTATTCATAGACTCAAGGGCCCTACTATCGCTAATGAAACAACTACCCAAAATTCTACTGCATGAGGACTCCCCTTCTAAATAAAACTACTTGTCCGTATGCTGGACAACAAGACTCAAACAACTAAATAAAGAAACCATAAAAGCATTTATTATGCAGCTTCGGATTAGGCATGCGGCTGCATTTCCTTGATTATCATCTCCCTCCTGCAACAACCAATCTTCAATATAAGCTTTCGTTTGTATATATCCCCTGCATCCATACTTTTCTATCCAAATAAACCACCCACTTGGCATGCCTCTTCTGTAACAACATAACATCAAATAGGCCATCACGTTTGTTTCCAACACACACCAGGAAAATTCCAACTTCTCATCATGCCCAATACTTTTTAGAGTAAAGACCATACCCAATGGATCTTCATGTTGTCCGGAATGGTCTCTACCCTCTTTTGGAAACTTTGGAGCTAGTTAGGTTCCATAGAAACACAAACTCGAACAGCTTTGACCATAGACAATTCAAGAGGCATCTCATGGAAGCAACTATCAAGCTTCGGCCCTATGGAATCCTCTAAAACTAGCAGGACATTAAAAACAACCTATTTCGGCTTTGGTAATGCACCAACTCCATTCTGTTCTTCTTGTGCTTCCTTGATTTCTTGCCTAGCCATAAGGAAGCTTTCCTTGATCATATTAACAAGTCTTCCATCTTCATTGTCAACTCCAAACTTTTCTTCAAACTCATCACAGATAGGAACATTTTCTAACTCACCACAAGTCTTAAAGACGGGATCGTCTTCAAAGTTACTTTTATAAATCATCCTTCAGATCTTCTCCGACCTCCAAGATGGAGCCACCTTCAAAATCATTTTGCAAGTTCCTCATTTGGGAACTCATCAATGACGGAGAAGCCTTGGAAACCACCATCTTTAAAATTATCTCCAAGCTCTTCACGTGATCAAAGATAGGAATATCATGTGAGAACTCACCAAAATAACATTGCTCCTTGTCCTTCTCTAATGCATACAGATCGAGGCTCATCTCTTCCTCAAGCACATACGGTTTGAGGTTTTCGTAGGACTCGGAATCATAGTAACCATCACTATTCTTGAATGAAGTGGACAAATTCTTCCATTGTAGCAACTTCTCTTTTCAACAACAATAGTTGCACCATGTCATGCAAGGTAGCAACTTGTCACTCAACTCTTTAATCTCATTCCCTTAGAGATTTGGATTGCTGTTACTCCTAACCACAGGATTAGCTTGAAACCCTCATCATGGTTCGCCACGAATCATCTACCCCTATCTCATCTCCTTCCTCTACCTCTATGAACCATTTAAACGGCAAACTCAACCCCAAAACAATCAATTCAACCCACAAAACCAACACCCCATCATCTCGGACACGTCAAAGACCCAGTCAACTTAGTGATTTCAGCCCAATTCCTAATAACTTAGTAAGTTCAGCCCAAACCCAATCCCAAAATCAACCAAAAACTACCATTCTTGAACAAATCGAGACAAAATCAAAGGAATCAAGCAGAAATCAGCCCAACCTAGCAAAATCACCTGATTTTAAGATTCGCGAAAGGCTGGTTCAAGCTTGAAACTCATAGACGAATGTAGATCTGGCTAGACCGAGCCTCGAAATATGCTCAATCGTGATCGAAATGGTTGAACTGACTTCGAAAAAGACTGAATCGTGTTCGAAATTGCTGAATTGAGATCGAAATGACTGAATCGAGTTTGTACGACGTTCCAATTAACACAAAATCAGTCATAACAAGTGAAAATCAAAGGAAAATGAAAGGACTAAGGATTTAAAACTGGTTCGAACAGCACTTGAAATACTCTGTAAGGTTTCAAAATTCGGTTTTCGACAAGGGTTTCAAGTTCTGGATTGATTGGGGTTGGTATTTCAGAAAACCCAGAAACAAACTCGAAATAGCTCGATGAAAGTTCGAAACAGCAGTTTAGGGTTTGAATGACGCTGATCTATGGGTTTAAGGTATGAAATCTGTTGGTTTCGCAAATGCAGCTTAATCTGATCAATTTGAGGTCGGATATTGGTAGAAAAGGGGAACACGAGCTGGAACAGCTCCGAAAGAGTTTTCAGTGAGTCTAGGGTTCCGGTGAGATTTCTCATTTCTGGGCGAGGTTTAGGGTTCCAGCAAAGTCTGTAAGCTTCTGGTGAGATATTTCTGACTACACCTCAGCTCTGATTCCAAAATGATGCAACCAAATCAAAGGGTAGATTAATTAAGAGAGAAATTCCCAAAATGGGATACAATGAGCAAAGCTCTCAAATATTCTTTCTTTAAAATGATAAAAAAAAAAAAAAAACTGCATAATGAGGACTCTAGACACCTGTTTATAGACTCAAGGACCCTACTAACACTAATGACACAACTGCACTCAATGCGACAGCATCATAAAGCCTCAAGTTGGCTTCTTCAAGCCAAGCCTCATAAGGCTCAAAGGCCTATGAAAACCACCATTACCATTTCAATGCAAAGAAAATAGAAATGAAATGTACATTCTTAGGGCATTCTTCCTTTTAACAGTCTCAAAAATGAAACACAGAATAAATAGTTGGTGCTAAGGTTACCTGCTCCGAGCTAGCCATGGAACCATGGCATGCAAGCAGTAAAACTCTGCTTGGATCTCCCAGGAGTGGATGAGCTTGGAGCTGATCTTTTAAAGAATTTATGTCATCCCAACCAGTCATAAATACTAAAACAGCGCCAGGCCTCTCCTTTTTGATAATATGGCACATCATGTGTTCAATAAGATTAAAGCCGATTGAATCAGGATTCCAACAGGATAAAGACTCCCTAGTTCGTGGACCATAATCCATGAAATCGGCAGCTTCAATTGCATCCTATTCAATGCGTAAGGTTGATTATTAACAGAAAACCAGAACTTTGTAAATAAGAAAAATATTACTTCGTAAGATTCTTATACCTCTACAGCTGAAGCAATCTGGCTCTTCCTCTTTCTGAGAGATTGTTTCTGCATTTTCCACATCTTCTCTTGACCATAATTATCAATTTGGTTATACGAAGTTAGCCTATACCCAGTTGTTTCCAAAATGTTCTCCAGAAAATGACTTCGAACTGGGTATGTAAAGCCCTAAGAAGAATGAAAACATATTTTACACAAGTACTGGACATGGGTTTCATTACTAAGAATCAACACATAAGAGAACATTCGCATACATAGTGTGAATGTGTTTCCCCTTCAATAATAATCCCCAGATATTTTATCCGTCTTGGGGGAAAATGCATACTAAGGGAAAGAAACAATGCCACAAGTCAATGCGGTGGATAAAATTTGGCTTTTGAGCAGAAGAATGCAAGTTCAAAAATAAAAGCAGCTTGATTCCAAAGATTACGACTCTAGTTCACCCCACTCGAGGTCCAGTTTACATCCTTTTTTTCTTTTCTTCTTTCTAACGTTGCAGTGCAATGAAAAGCAGGGTTGAGTCTTATACAACCACCTCATGTACTAAATGGAAAACTTAAGTCTAAATGCCCTGCAACCCTCCAAAAGCCCGATATTGCTAGAAGCCTCCAACCAACAATGGGTGATGAGCTTTAAGTTTAGGTCAAGCCCAAGTTCACCCAATCAAGCACCCTGCATTGCCAAGACCAACGCTATTTGGTTGTCTACCTACTCTAACCAACATAGTGTTTAGTCATCCTTTCTTGCCAAGAAAATTAATCAAAAGAGAACATCAAATGAAATACTCAATAAGGTCATTCACTGAATCAATCCAAAGAAAATTGTGGAGCACTTTGAGCAAAACTCAGTTTCCATCCACAGTATATGCACTGCAGCGGGCCAATTATTAAACGACAAACAACCTACATACAACAACAGAACCCATGTAGTCTACATAGAAAGGCAGAAATAGACCAAAAGAAAAGTTCAACAAGACATGACAAATAAGTATCAGAAAAGTGCTATTTATGCCATAAACCTTCTATTTATGCCACAACAACACCGTAGGAAAATAAAACCATTATTCATAACAGATGTATTTGGTACTATTCCTGTAGGTTGAATATGGTAAATTGTATTCTAAACTTACAGGAATATGGATCATAGGAGCACCACCAAAGTATGAGGAGAAAAGCTCAGCATTCAGGGTTGCGCTCATCAAAATCAACCTCAATTCTGGACGTCGAGGAAGGAGTTCCTTTAGGACAATTAAGAGAAAATCTGCCATAAAATGCACTGTCAGCAACTCAGCAATTATACCACAACACAGAAACGGATGCTTAATCAATTCCAGAATTACCCTCATTCATCCCACGTTCATGAATCTCATCAACAACAACATGAGATACCCCTTTCAAGCTTCGGTCAACAAGCAATCTCCTTAACAAAATGCCAGTGGTGCAAAAGAGAAGGCGAGTATCCCTCCCTTTCATTCCCTCCAACCGTACTTTATATCCAACCTTTGAAATGAAAGGAAAAACAAATGCAAACATTATTTCAGCTCCATTTTCAAAGGCAATGTAATCATTGACAGACGTAAGGCAATGCATCAAGAGTTCAATATGCTGAGGCAGAAACATACAGATTCTCCAAGATTTTCACCTCGCTCTGCAGCAACTCTTTCAGCAACTGACATAGCAGATATTCGTCTAGGTTGAGTACAAATAATACTACATGCAGCTCCACGACCGGCTTCAATTTCAGACTCCAAGATATATTGAGGAAGTTGTGTGGTCTTACCACACCCAGTTTCACCCGACACAACCACCACCTGCAAATTCATTACCAATGCAGAGATATTTGACGACAAAACAACATAGAATATGACTACCACATATACTATGGCTAGAGTCTCAAATAATAGCCAGCTTGTGGGATAATCAAGAAGATCTGCTTGAACATAATTTTATCTCCATCACTCTAGATAGCCAAGAACGGAGCAGCATAAACATTGAAAAGCGACACAAGTGATTTTCAAAAAATAAGATGCAGAACATGGCACGCCTACGAGATATGACAAATTATACTTGCATAAATTCACAATCTAATACATATAATTTAGTTATTCAAACATAACAAAAAATAGAAACATAATACTACTTAAAATTAAAGCTGCTACTCCACCGTTAAGATATTCACGTACCAAATGCATTGCAAAGAATTCATAACAATTGCAGAAGATGTTATAGACAATGACACTTTCATCATTCATATGTTAACAAACATATTTAGGGTGAATATTGCATCCAAAAAAATGCAGAAAACAAAGCATTGGACACGCTTTTAGGAATGTCCAGGGGGCATCGTTATATGGGTATGTGGCACAACACACCTCCTGAGTAGAAGTGTCCATGCTTTTTTGGGCTTCACGTAATAGAAAATAAAAAAATGGTCTTAGGTCCATTATGTGAATTTCATAATCCCACAAGTCCACCTATTAGTTTTGTAAGGTGTCAAGTGCATTTTAAAAAGTGCATAATAGGGTTGGATACCCTAGCGTTTAGGCACTTTCATAGGGTTTTGGGGTGCACTTTCCTATTATGGGGTAGGGTACCCTAGGATTTAGGTACTTTCATGGGGTTTTAGGGTGCACTTTCCTATTATAGGGTTTTAGTGGTTTAGACACTATCATAGGCCAAATACCTTAAGAGTTTTTTTTCCTTTTTATCCCTTAAACTATGCACATTTTTTCTATTTAGTCCCTAAACTACCAATTTGATGATTTCATCCCCTCCACTATCATACCGTACCTACTTAGTCCAACAGATAACAAAAATTTGGACGGAAAATGGCACGTAAGACCCTATTTGGGACCTTGTAGGGGTAGACACTTAATTATAAGAGCCCTAGAGATAATTATTAATTATGCCCTTTTAGGATAAAATGATCAAAAAAATAAGATCTTTGCACCAGTTCAAGCGGATTGAAAATAGGTGCACTTTTTTAAACATATTTTTTTTTAAAATAAACCTTCTCAAAAAATTAAGTGCTCCAATTTTCAATCCGTTTGAACCGGTGCAAAAATCTTATTTTTTTGATCATATTATTATAAAGAGTCACAATTAATTTTTACCTCTTGGGCTATCATAATTATGTATCTGCCTTTTATTTGGAACCCTATAGAGCAAATGCTTGATTATGAGAGCTCTGGAGACAAAAATTAACTATGATCCAAAAAATAAGATCTTCGCACCGGTTCAAACAAATTGAAAATTGGGGCTCTAAATTTTTTAATCATATTTTTAATATATAAATAGTCTAAATTCTATATAAGGAGCCTAGTCTTTTTGAAAAAATATGTATGTCTAAGTCTCTATAAAATGCCACGTAAGGCCCTGATATATTAATTATGAGAGCCCTAGAAATAGAAATTAACTATGACCCTTCAGAATAATATAATTAGAAAAATAAGATCTTTGCACCGGTTCAAACATTAAAAATTGGAATACTTCCGTTTGAACCAGTGCGAAAATCTTATTTTTCTGATCATATTATCCTGAAGGGTCATAGTTAATTTTTATCTCTAAAGTCATTATAATCAAGTTTCTGCTCTACAGGGTCCCAAACAAGGTCTTATGTAGCATTTTCAGTCCAAATTCCTAATTTCCGTTGTCGATTGGACTAAGTAGGTAACGGTATAATAGTTGAGAGGATGAAATCGTCAAATTGGTAGCTTAGGGACTAAGTAGAAAATATGAGCATAGTTTTGGGGGATAAAAAGAAAAAAAAAACTTTACTAAATAATGCTTGCTAATCATGTAGATCCTGCAGGTATTAATACTAAAAGAGACATCCAAATAAGTTCAATTAAACATTAACAGGCAACAATTACCCCATTAAATTTTAAAAAAAAGCATGCCACTATAATTCCTCATGGTGAACCCCAAATTTATAAATATAAATGAAGTGTAAAATTAGCAACCAAAATGGAGATAGACAAACAAGCAAGTCATAAAGTACCTGATTTTGTGTAATGAAGTTTAATAATGCATCTTTCTCTTTATGCGCCGGGAGACTTCTTCGGAATTCTAGCATCTTTTGGCCTTCTGGAGATTCCTATAAAACAGGCATTCATCAATATAACTTTGGAGGCACTATCTTTAACATACATAACCAAGGGCATTGAATGTAATGCATTGAAATGATTCAAGAGGTACATATGATACAAAACCAAAACCTATGAAAATTAACATAAATTAATAATTCCATTAATAAAAAGATCAGTGGTAGGATTTTGTTTAAATTTCAAGCTTATGAGGGAAAGGAAATGGTATTCCGTAATAGAATAGAAGACAACTCCAAACAATATCAAGTTAGACAGCTAGAACTGAAATTCATCAGACATTTTTTTTTTTGGTGTAATTCAACAACCAGGTTTCTTTATAATGCAAGATAGCCAAGAATTTCGATACTGCCCATAAAGCACTAGGAGGAAGTACCAAGAGCGGGGAAAACATATGCATAAAAGCTAAAAGATATATGCGACTCAATTTTTAGGGTCGACAACATGGACTCATTACCTCAAATGATCTGAGTGAAGTAAGGAATGTATTGATTAGAAACTTCTTAGGACTCACTTTCATAAGGTTTGGCTACAATTTTTAGGAGGCAAAGCATATGAAAAGGGAATTTCTGAAATTTCACATAAAGCACCCTCTCAGCTTTATATAAAATGAGTGGGGTTCTTATTGAAAAAGTAATAATGTTGAAGAAAGTTACTTGTCTCCCTTTTGGAAACCTTATCTCTACAATTTTCATCAAAATTCTGACACAAATCAACCACAGGCTAGCCAAAGTTTCTTGAAATTGCACTTCATCAATTTTCGTGCATTGTCTAACTACCATACCCTCCTTTTGGGGGCTAGAGGAAGGCTAAATAGAAATTAGGGTAATAAGCAAAACCTATGCGAAGTGGAAACCAATACAATTTAAGAAATCCTTGTGTCCCAATCAATTGGAGACAGCTGCATAATCCTTTCTTTCACCCTGCTCCGCCAAGGGCTATACTACCAATTAAGTCTAAAAAGGCAAAAAAGAAGTATTGTTGGATGGATAGCTTCATCCACACTATTGGCCCATATCCTAGTAGCGAAGTCTTTATGTTAAACGTTTATTTGACATGGTATCAGAGCTTTGAATATTTAAGAGGGGGCTAGTTCCAGGGACACAAATTTAAACACAAGTTTTAACACACCATCTCAGCCATTTTTCATGGCTGAGATTAAAACTAAAAGTTGCACCACTCCCTCTCTCTTTTCTCCATCTCACCTGATCCACCCCCACATCCACCACCAACCCCCCCCCCC
>BPLS01000145.1:5890914-5935436 GCA_019656275.1 Rhododendron kiyosumense | reverse complement strand
GAAGCGCGTCAATCTTTTATTTGGTTGATACCTTAAGGAAAAATCCTTTTAGTTGAGGCAATCGAACGGATAACACAATTGCCTGATTGAGATTAGTTATTTCAAATCAATTTGAAAAGGGTAATTTCATCTTTGAAGTTATTTCTTTTCTGGCACGCCCGCACACAATCATTTGCCATTTGATTGAGCTAATTCAGCCCAAACAATTTTTGGCACGCCCGGTGGGACTCGAAGGTGTCAAAATGCCAAGGCTTCGAAAGCAAATAGGAACACCCATTGGTGATCTAGCACCAGAGGAACAAGCTGTGCCAGAACAGGCAGCAGAATTAGGAACGCCAACGAATCTTGGTTTTCCTCAATTGGCTTTAGAAATAGAAGAGCCTCTTTATGAAGAGCCCTCCTATGAAGCGCCTCCTGAGGAAATACCTCCAAGCTTCCAAAGAGGACAAGCCAGTGGCAAAGACCACGATAGAGAGGAAGTGTTTAGAGAAATGATGATAGCTTTTCGAGAGATGGCTCAAATACAAAGAGCCATGATCAAAAGCATGAGGAACATGTTGCCCAATTTAGAGGCAGCATGAAATAGCCCAGGGGATAATAGGCAAAACAATCATGCCAACTCGAGCACTCACCAAAGTCCCTTAGAAGGAAGGCTTGGAGAGGATGTTGGTAGAAGTAGGATGAAATCTAGAACAGGTAAGGAAAAGATGTATCCAGATGAAATGCCACAGTCTTGGTATGAGCCTGTGAAACCTACAGAACTTGTCCTAGAAATTCCAAGGCAACCTCATGGTGTTAGCATAGGGGTTCAACGAAACACTAGAGAAAGACAGAGTATGAATCCTCTCTTCGAACCCTCACTTGGGGAATGGGAGGATGATTCAGAACCAGAATTGGTTCATAAGCCTGGGAGAAGGGGTGAAAACCCACAACACCCTCGCCTAAATGTCCCAACCACCAAGAATCCTCTCACAACAGCTTATGGAATCCATAGGTCTGTTCGAGCTAACGAAGCATATGATAAAATGCAACATCCATCGTATGGGAGGATTCCTAGGGAGAAACCAGGGGATTTAAACACGACAAGGGGAGTTTATGAGGAAGGTATCTTAGGACCAGAGCCTCCTGTTGAAAATCAGGAGCAAAACTTCCTAATAGGCAATCCAATACTAAGAGACCAAGTCATGGGTCTCATACAAGAGGTTTGTGGACCTCAAACTCGGGGGGTACAACCTCAAATTTATCGAAAACCATATCCAGAATGGATAGACACGACTTTCCAAATCCCTAGAGAGTTTAAAATCCCAGATTTTACTTTGTTCTATGGGGATGGGAGACAGTCTTCTATAGAGCATATAGCAAGGTTTTCTGCCCAGTGTAAGAATTTGGCTCAAAATGGCTTCATGAAGTTGAAGCTATTCCCAAATTCTTTGTCCGGGCCAGCTTTTGCATGGTATACTAACTTGCCACCAGAATCAATAACTGATTGGTTTCAGATGGAAGAGGCATTCCATGCACAATTCTTCAATGCTGAGCCTGAAGTCTCTATGGTAGACTTAGCAAGGCTGAAGCAGAAACCAGATGAGAAAGTAGCAGATTTCATATCTAGGTTCAAAAGAGCAAAAGCCAAATGCAAACTTCGTCTGCCAGAGACAGAATTCGTAAGATTAGCACAAGATGGTTTAGAAAGAGAGCTTCGAAAGAGGTTCGATTCTACAGAGTTTAGAGACTTTGCAGATCTAACCTATAAAGTGGCTAGATATGAATCACTGCTAGAAGAGGATATGGACAGACATAATTCCTCCTACCCTACGTATTATAGGGACCCCAATTATGAGATAGATGCTGCAGAAATTATAGAGCATGACCATTGTGTTTGCGAGCCTTTGATTCAAAAGAATGTATCTCTAGGACAGAAATTCAAACAGAAGGAGATTACTAAAGTATACTCTTTTGATATATCAAAAGCTGATGAGATTTTTGATTTCTTGTTAAGAAAGAAAATCATCAAGCTGCCTTCGAATGTGAAACTTCCCATAGCAGAAGAAAAGAATGGGAAGACTTATTGCAAATGGCATGACTCTTGGTCCCATTCAACTAAGTCTTGTAATGTTTTTCGTGACAGGATTCAAGAACAAATCAAGAAGGGAAGAATCAAATTTCCAGAAAAGACTATGGGAATTGATACAGTGCCTTTTCCAAAGGTAGAAGAAGTCAACACCAATGTGCCCTCCTCACTGGCTCGAATTGTCAAGAAATATTGGCAGGATAAGGAGGCACCTGTGAACATGAATACTGTTCAATATGGAAGGGGCAAGCCATATGCTGGCCATCCTCGAGGCATGGGAATGAGGCCAACTCCTTATAGACGAACCAATGATGGGTTGTCTTCACAGAGGTTCTCAGGTAATAATCATTTGCCCATGTTGGAAGCCTCATTTTTGGAGTGCCTGTGTGTAGGTTGCAGGGCCAATTATCTGGTTTTTAAGGATTTGGATAGAAAGGGCGTGAGTGTTTTCCCTAAGGAGATGGGAATGAAGAGATTGGCTCCAGTGCAAGCAAGGCTAAGTGACAGTAAGCCTTGGTTGGCATCAAAGAGGGATGTGCCCACTAGCCCTGTCCCAGCTATCCACAGAAGGGAGTTGCCGCCTTCGAAGAAAGCCAACATTGGTCAGACTATCGAGGCACCAAGAGAGGCCAAACAAGAGGAATTCACTTTGGTGAAAGGGGTTCCTAATTGGTTTCTCAAGCAAGTCAAGCCAGATCTGTTTCAAGGATACAAAAATTCCAACAGAAATGAGAACAGAACTTTCAAGCCGCCAGCCTCGAACTCAGGAAACTGGGTGTTAATCAGGGATCCCAAGTCCCAAATACCGCAGATGGTTCCATTGCTTTCAAGAACTCAGAAGAAGAAGCTCCAGAGAAAATACACGCTTTTCCAATCAGGAGAATCCTCAACGGGGGAAGAATCAGGCAGGGAAGCACGGCCTAATCCACGGTTTGACAGGGTTAAGAGGGACCCAGAAGAGTTTCGAGCCCAGTATCATGAGAGGGAGACTTTGAAGAAAGTAGCCTCTGCCATGCTCGAAGAAGATCTTGATCCACCTTCTCCCAACTCATTGGCTAGTTAACAGTCCGGGTTACTCGAAGCCATGTTGGTAGAGCAAGAAGGGATCGAAGGAAGCTCTTCACCCATGGAGCTATCAGCACAAGAGGTTGAGAGCAAGGAAGTTAAGGAAACTGAGACACTTGAACTAGCCAAAGAAAGGGCAGCAATCCAATTTGGCAAGCAGCCAGAAGTACAAGTGAATATGGTGTATCCATGCTCTATGGATTTCTTCAAGAATGGCCAGACAATGAAAGGCCGAGGTGATGCTTGGTCGAACTTGGGCAAGCCAGTCGATTTCGAAGAAACACTGAGTGATGAAGAATTGAACATCATATGTAACAACTGCGACTTGGAAGAAGTGGCTCAGATCGAGATGGACGAGAACCTGGCATGTGAAATTGAGCAGAGTCAAGAGAGTTTGGAGGTGAGCTCAAAAGAAAGTGCTTGTTTTGTCCCGGAGTCTATGTCCGACGTCGAATACCCCTTGGTAATAGATTTAAATTATGTGGAGATTTCATATCCATTTAAATTACCTACTAATGCAATGAGACAACATTTGCGTCCATTATATATTACTGCATATTTCGATGGAGTCCCACTTAACAGAATCCTAGTAGATAATGGAGCTGCAGTGAATATTTTGCCTTTCCAAACCTTGAAAAAGCTAGGAAAAGGAAAAGCGAAATTGATTCCAACTAGCACATCCATTGCAGGATTTACTGGGGAAAGTCAACATGCCAGGGGAATCATCTCCATTAGATTGGCAGTAGGAGGCATAGAGACTGATACTGCTTTCTTTGTTGTTGACACATATGCTAAATATAATGCGTTATTGGGAAGAGATTGGATTCATGTTAATGGATGTATCCCTTCTTCCATGCATCAGGAATTAATGATTGTTAAGTATGACAAAGGCAAAGAAGTGGGTGTTGAAGGAGTTAAAGCTGATCCACATCCATTTAGTGCTACAGCGAATTTTGCTGAAGCTGAAATGTACAAATCAGATGTAGTTCCTTTGAGTGAATTACTGCAAGCAGCCACTTACCCAACCAACGAGATGGAACTGGGAGAATTGGCAGAGCTGAAATCGAAGCTGAAGCAAACGGTTGATTATGAATCAGACACCCCAAAAGATGATGCTGCTTGGATGTAAGTCCAAGGAAGAGGCAGAAGAAGAGGCCAACTCTTTGGCTTTGGTGAGGTATGTTGCTTTAGGGATCGAGCAGAAGATTCAGGAAGACAATATATGGGAAGATGTTATGCAGGATGGTAAGCCTCATGAGGAGGAAATCCAGATTGTTTCTCCAGAGCAGGTTGAAGCTCAAGACCTTTTGGAGGAAGTAAAATTGGGGGATGGCCAAAACCCCAATCCCGTGTTCATTAATAAACAGCTTGAACTAGAGGTGAAAGCTGGGTTAATAGCACTATTGAAAGCAAACAAAGATTGCTTTGCATGGAGTTACAAGGAACTGCCTGGATTGGACAGGGAATTAGTGGAGCATAGGTTACCTATCAAGCCACAATTCAAACCTGTGAAACAGCCAACCAGGAAGATGAGTCCAGAAACTATTGCAGGTGTTAAAAAGGAGATGCAGAGGCTTCTAGATGCAGGTTTTATTAGAACAGCCAGGTATGTCGAATGGCTATCCAATGTAGTTCCGGTCCCTAAAAAGAATGGGACTGTCAGGATCTGTGTTGACTTTCAAAATCTAAATACTGCAACTCCTAAAGATGAATACCCAATGCCTAATGTAGATACACTTGTGGACAGTTCGGCTGGACACAAGATATTGTCCATTTTGGATGGGCATTCAGGGTATAATCAAATTTGTATTGCAAAGGAAGATGTGCATAAAATAGCATTTGCTTGCCCGGGTAACATTGACATTTTTGAATGGGTCAAAATGCCATTTGGACTAAAAAATGCTGGAGCCACTTATCAGAGGGCTATGAATGTCATTTTTCATAATTTGGTTGGAAGTTTTCTTGAGTGTTACATAGATGATATCATTGTGAAGTCAAATTCTGATGAGGATCATTTGGAACACTTAGAGAAGGCATTTCAACAAATGAAGCATTATCAGTTGAAATTAAATCCAGAAAAGTGTGCTTTTGGAGTGTCAGCTGGAAAATTTCTAGGGTATTTAGTCCATAACAAAGGAATACAAGTTGACAAGAACAAAGCGAAGGCTATTATTGAAGCCAAACCACCTTCTACAAAGAAGGAGTTGCAAAGGTTTCTTGGACAATTAAATTTCCTTCGAAGGTTTATATCTAACACTGCAGGGAAAACTAAAATCTTCTCTTCTTTGTTGAAATTGAAGGAAGGGGAAGAATTCAAGTGGTCCAGAGAGCATGATGGGGCCTTCGAAGCCATCAAGGGTTATCTAGCCAACCCTCCTGTTTTGGCACCTCCCATCAAAGGAAAGCCAGTGAAGTTGTACTTAGCTGCGATACACGACTCAATAGGAGTACTATTGGCTCAAGACAATGAGGATGGCAAGGAAAGAGCAGTTTATTATCTTAGTAGGTTCCTAAACTCCTGTGAATGCAAGTATGCTGCAGTAGAGAAATTGTGTTTAGCTTTGTTTTATGCTTCCAAGAAACAAAGGCATTATATGTTGCCCAGAGTAACTTATGTTATTTCTCAAACTGATGTAATTAAGCACATGCTTTCGAAGCCGGTGCTTAGTGGGAAGATTGGGAAATGGATAGTGTCTTTGATTGAGTTTTGTCTTGAATATGTACCACAAAAATCAGTAAAAGGCCAGGCATTGGCCAATTTTTTAGCTGATCATCCAAATGAGCTTGAGGCACCAAGAGCATTGGAAGCCACTGTGGTCGAGATCAAGCCATGGAAATTATGGTTCGATGGGTCAAGAACTGCTCAAATGGCTGGAGTAGGCATAATTATAGAGTCTCCCCAAGGATTGAAAACCAAATATGGTTTTCGACTGAACGAGGGACAATGTTCTAATAATCAGGCAGAATATGAAGCATTGATCGTAGGATTAGAAATCTTGCTTAAACTGAAAGTGAGTGTTGCTGAAATCTTTGGAGATTCTCAGCTAGTGATAAATCAGCTAAATGGACAGTTTAAATGCACTAGTCCGGCATTGGTACTTTATTATCAACAGGCTAAGAAGTTGATGAATCAGTTCTATATGCTTACTTTAACTTATATTCCTAGATTCTTTAATGAAGAAGCCGATGAAATAGCTCAAAGAGCATCTGGTTTCAGAGTTTTGTCAGAAGATGAAAAGGAGTTTTGTCAATTAACTTTGAGAAAATCTCTGCCCATGTTGCAAAACAGAATAACTGGTTTCGAAGTATTGGAAATTAATGTTCCCACTAGTCAAAATGTTGATTGGAGGCAAGCATTGATTGAATATTTAACCAAACCAAATAGTGATGCAGACAAGGCAATCAGATTGAAAGCAATAAATTACATAATGTACAACAGTGAACTATTCAAGAGAGGGATGGACGGCCTTCTTCTGAAATGCTTAGGCAAAGTGAGTGCCTTTAAGGTAATGGCTGAAGTGCATGAAGGAATTTGTGGAGCACATCAAGCTGGCATAAAAATGAGATGGTTGATAAGGAGGTATGGTTATTATTGGCCTACCATTCTCAAAGATTGTATAGATTATGCAAAAGGGTGTCAAGCCTGTCAGACAACAGGTCCACTTAAGCATTTGCCAGTGACAGATTTGCAATACGTGATAAAACCATGGCCTTTCAGGGGATGGGCCATGGACATGATTGGGATGATTTATCCTCCTTCATTGGAGAGTCATAAGTTTATCCTAGTAGCTACGGATTACTTCACAAAAGGGGTGGAAGCGCAGGTTTATCAGGAGGTAAAACAAACCCATGTCATGGATTTCGTAAAAGGAATCATATACAGGTTTGGAAGCCCTCAAACGATAACAGTGGATAATGGTTCCATATTCGAAGGGAAGCTGGTGAAGAATTTTGCTAGTAACCATGGAATTTCATTAATATATACCAGCACTTATTATGCTCAGTCAAATGGTCAAGCAGAATCAACCAACAAGATCATTAAGAAGGGGATCCAAAGAATGGTGGATCAGAACCCAGAGGTTTGGCATGAGTTGTTACTTGACACTTTGTGGGCATATAGAAATACAAAGAGGACTAGCACGGGCACTACTCCATTTGCATTAACTTATGGACATGATGCTGTGTTGCCTATGGAGATTACTATAAGATCTCAAAGAGTAGCATGTCAAAATAATTTGGATACAGGGTCTTATCATCAAGCCATGCACATGGAGTTAGAAGATATTGATGAAGCCAGAATAAAGGCTTTAAATCAAATCATGTTGCAAAAGGCAAGAGTAGCAAGGAGTTATAATAAGAGAGTTTCCCTACGAAGCTTCGATGAAGGAGATCTTGTGTGGAAGGTTATTCTTCCTATCAGGGATAGGAGAATAAAAAGGGACGGATTAGGAAAATGGGCGCCAACATGGGAAGGGCCTTTTCAAATCCATAGAGTGTTGAGAGGAGGAGCCTATCATTTGAGAAATCTGGATGGTTATGTTCATCGAAGGAAAATTAATGGAAGGCATCTCAAGGCTTATATTCCGTCTATATGGGAGTCCTTTCACAGAAGGTAGCTTTCGAAGGATGTTTTGAGGTTTTCGATGGGATTTGGTTATTTCAAGATAGACCAAAGCGAATCCCGGATTCGAAACATTGGTTATATAGCGGCATGATTTCAATTGGTTTTGACATTCAGAAGTTTTGTCTTTTGAAATCCTTATATGATCGTAGTTCAACCAATGTTGTTATGTTAGCATTCGAAGCCATGAAAGCATTATCAACCAAATTTCCATTATGTTTTAAAAAAAAAACAACAAAACAAGAGAAAATCCAAATGGGTTTGAAACAGACCCAAATGGATCTGAACCAAAAAAAAAACCCTCCCGCTTAAAAAGCAAAAATGAAGATCATAGTTGATCCTCACAGTCCCAAAGGAGAATCTTTAAGAAGATCCTCCCTCCGGGGGACTTTTTGCTTCGTGAGCCGAAAGGACGGATGAGAGATCATCCCAGGTCCTAGCCAAGCCGAGACGTGAAGCTGTCTCCACGCACACCAGCTGGCTTCGAAGCTGTTCGACCTCGCTTCGAAGGGCCTGGAGCTCTGTTTGGATCTCTCTTTTGAGCTCTTTAAGCATGTTGGCCAGCTTAGCCATCTCAGCCGCAAGGTTAACAGAAAGAGTGGGTTGAGCAGTATCCATGATTGGATATGTGGAGTGGGAGAGAGTAAAAGAGAGAATGCACCGTCCTGTTAACACATGGGTATATTTATACTCAAACGAGTACAAAGAGTTCATTTCAGTGATTAAGGGCATTAATGAATGGAAATACGTAAGGCTCAGAAGACGAAGGGTCTGAGAGCGTTTGGACGGCATGCCTTCTGATAATTAATGGGTTGCAACTCACAAGGAGACGGCTGGAAAGCCTCGGGAAATAGATGAGTTGGATAAATTAATTTAGACCGCATGCGGTTGGTTTTCGAAGAGCCAACGTGTTTCAGCGTTGTCAACATTGTTTATTATTTATTCGAGGGCTTCGAAGGAAAAGCCCAGTCAGGATAAAATAATACAAAAGTGCTTGTGAGGAAAATTTTTGTTCCTTTGATTTTCTTTATGCTGATTACGTCCACGTTAGTATTTAGCATCAAAAGCAGAATGAAAACAGTAGCGAGAGGCTAAACTACCAGTTCATTGGTCAAAGCCATTATTGATGAAAACATAGATATGAACAAGCATTTTTTCATTTCATCAACTCGGAAGGTTACAAAAGAGTACATTGAGAAACCTATCTAAGGATCCATTACATTTGCATAAAAGATTACATCGAGAACCTATCCAAGGCCTAATAGTATTTCAAAGCTGGGTCTCTAGGGATCAAGGCTGGGTCTCTAGGGATAATCCAACTGAAATACAAAGACTTGGACCAAGCTTCATTGTGACTTGGTCCAAGCTCCCTACCAGTTATTGGTAGAGAGCTAGAGCTCGTAGCACCATAGTAGGAAGCTCGTAGCTCCATAGGTAGGTAGGTGAGCTTCGAAGACCATTGTTGGTTAGAATCTTTGGTCTTCGAAGCGACCGCTGGATACAGCCACATCGTGAGCACTGATGTGGCTATACCCAGAGGCCTTAGGGTTTAAGGGAAATCTCGTGAGAAATGATGTGGCTATGTTGGAAGCTTTTCTTCGAAAACAGGGGAGGAGGCTTCATGGTGGGTCTCTTTGGAGCCCTAACTGAGAAGCGTGGTTTGGAAGTTGCTGAAAGAAGAAAAGCGAGGGAAGAAGACGTTTGTGAGTTTTCTTTTTCCCAAGACCTCTATTTATACTGGTAAGCTTGGGAGTATTCATTTATGGCTCTTTAAGAGACGGTAGGTGAGGCGTTGGCACAGTGATCTTTCTGAGTAAAGGAAAGTGGAAAACAGTGTTTGAGTTAATTGTGGATGTACTTGCCCAAAAGAATCGAATATGAAAGAATAAAGTACAAACTGTGTAAAGTTACAGAAAAGGACTAGTTACATTATAAATGGTAGTTAGTAGTCCTCGAAGAGAACTAAAGTTAGTATCCAAAAGGGACGTATGAGCTGCTTTTCTCCTCTGTTCCTCTCGAAGGGAAGGAATAAGCCGTGGGAGCATTGACTCATCCCTTAGTGCTTCACTCTCAAGTTTTGTGAAGTCCTTAGAAACTTCAGCTCTCTCATCCCTGACTTTCTTCATTTCTTCTTGCAACCGCTGCATTTTCTTGTCAAGCTCTGAAAGCTTATCTCTTCGAGCTTGATATAGCGATAGGCGAGAGGCGGTCTCGAGTGCTTTGGCTTCTAACTTGGTGACCTTTTCGAAGGTTGAGCCAATGCTCTCGGACAAGAAATGATTGTGAGCAATCAATTCACTGAACTGCTTGAGATGCTCTTGGAGAGTGGAATTGATTGACAAGGGAAGTCCCTGGGAGAGAAGTAAAGCTTGATGCCACACCTCGAAGTGATAGACTAAACTGTGTTCAATCAAAGTAGGAAGTCCTAGCTGATTTAGAGTCCTCAGAAGACTCTTTAATGTTAGAACTTCTTCCTTCGAAAGAGCATGTTTAATCCTAAAGGAAGGTAAGAGAAGAGGTGTGGAGGGGCTCAAGAGTTGCTGAAGGCTTTCCAAGGGATTCGAAGAGATAAGAGGAGTGGGAATAGCTATTTTATTGCAGAATTCTTCCAATTGACTCTTCAAGAAGGATATGTCAAAGACCACTAAGGACAAGTCAATTGGAGAAGAGGAGGATGTGGGATGGTCTCCAGGAAGAAGGACCATGCCTGTAGCCTGCATAAGGATTATAAGTTAAGGCTAAGTGGAATGAAAACAGGAAAGGAAAGGTATGATTGAGTATCAAGAGTACCTGATTAGAGGAGGAGGTTGAACTGGAGCCTTGGTCCTCAGCACTTCTGAGAATATGGCTCTTCGAAGCCAAAGTAGGGTCCATCCTTAGAGGTCCCTCCCCTGAAACCGATAAGGGAGTAAAGGGGAAGTCTCTTTGAAGGATGGGAAGTGGCCCAAGTGGCCCCAGAATCTTCGAAGGAACCAAACTGGCCATGACCTGTGCAAAGGTTGGCTCAGTCAGGAATGACAGCAAAGTATGCACGTCAATATCCTTTTCACCAAAATCTTTCTGTGCAGAAAGAGGTTGAACAGGAGGTGCCTATAAAAAACAAAGATGAGTTAGAGTGAATCCTTTCACAATTCGAAGGGTGAGTATTCAGAGGATACCTTGTAAGGGACATCTTCTGACATTGGGATTGAAGGCTCTATCACTTCTTGTTGAAAGCAGGGAACAAGCGCCAGCTCCAATGCCTCAACAGGAGATGCAACTTGAGCCTACAAAGAAGTTAACAGTGAATCACGAGCACAAGAGACACATGAGAATATGTGCAGTGTAAACTGACTTACCTCTTCTGGGGAGGAAGGTTTCTTTGGAGAAACAGGCCTCTTGGGAGGAGTTGTTTTCCTCACATGGGGGAGGATCTCCTTCACTTGTTTTGTTTCACCTGGTTCGAACTCAAGGATCAGAATTACAGTAAAGTTCTTTTACTCCTAAGGGACTATTGAACCATAAATGAGAAAGGAATGTACCCTTGGAGGCCAGTATCTCTGTGTCACTTTCTGTTTCTTCATCACTGGAAGAAACCTGAGGGCCGCGCTTTCTGGTGGTCCTTGTCCTCTTCGAAGCTGAAAGGAAGGGGATAAAAAGGTGATTCAGACAAAGAATATGGGAGTGTAAAGACTAGTTAGAGGGAAGGAAACCAACCTGGAGGTTCAGCTGAGGGTTCGAGATAGTGCTTGGTAGGAATTACTTCTGTGGGCTGAGAAGTAATTTTTCTTTTCTTTGAAGCACTTTCTGGAGAAGAGATGGCACCTGCAGTATTGAATATAATTAGGTTTGGTTTCAACAAAAGAGAAAATATGTTCAGAGACAATTACCTCTTTTTTGTGTTACCCTCATCGATTGTCTTCTTGGTGGAGAAGGGGGAACGACCATTGCAATTGGGGAGGCTTCGACTGGAGTCAATCTTTGTTCAACTTCGCCTCCAACAATGTCTTCGATTCCTCCAACCAAGCCAAATTCGTTGTCGGAGGAGAAAGAGGACGAGTCATTTTTTCCTCCGTGACCAAACTCAGACTTCTCAAACCCAATGTGGGTCAGAAACTTTTTGTAGGGTTTAATCCCTGAGAGGAAGGAGCAATTGGAGTGCCACCAGGTGTCAAATGCAGGGGTGGTGCGTACCTCAGGTTCCCTGAACTCCTGAGTAATTGTTCTCCTCAATGCATTTCTAGCTTGGGTAAAACCTGTCAGGAAATGGTCAGCCAAGATAGGTGATCGTTCAGACATACAAATGTTGGCAAAGCCACAGTAAGGGGTAGGTATGCCATGAACAAAGTCCAGTTGTCTAGCAAATTGTGCAGGGCAGTATACCTCTGCATGTGCTATGGACTTGATGGTGTTCGACGAGGAAATGAAGATCTCTCTGCTCGTCAGAATGTTGCTCCATGCTTGGAGAGCTCGAGAGGATCTTCCCTGTCTATCCGCCAGAATGTCGAACAACCATGCTGGCCCAACAAGAGTAGGGAATGGGTTGGGCCACTCCCTGTCTGAGGCGAGACCAGCAAAGAAGCAGAGGTAGTACACCAAGGTCAGTGTTGTGCTGTCCTCTGGGTGAACGTAGTTGTCACCATGAATATTGGGCATCTCGACGAGGCCAGCAAGGGATGTGGGTGCTTTGAAGGGACCCAACTCAGGGAAGTAGGCATGAAGCCATAGTTGAATGAACCATTGGGGCCCTCCTTGCGAGTAGTTCAAACCCTTCTGGTAGAAGTCAAACCCAGCTTTGTAGACGTGGCCAAGGAAGAAGGAGGCGAAGTCAAACTCTTCACCTCTAGCAAGTGCCAGTGCCAACGGAACGAATTCATGTATCACTCTTTTTCCAGAGTGGCAGAAGATGTGCTTGCAGAGGGTGTAGAGGATGTAAGCAAAAAACTCTGTCTCGGTTACTTCCCCTACCAATTTCTTTTCCCTGGTGCAGAAATGGGAAAAAGCCCCGTTGGTGGCGGTCAAACGAGTAAAGCCCTCGGGAGGGTGGTACTCCTTGGTAGGGTCAAATTGGGGGCCATATGGAATGAGCCCCAGCATTTGGGTAACATCCAGAACTGTGGGTGCCATCATGTCACAGTTAAAGCGAAAGAAGTTGAAGGATGGGTCCCAAAAGGCCAAGGCGGCCTGAATCAGAGAAGGATTTTGTGGGACCCCCCTTCGAAGGAGGGTAATAATTCTTTTCAGACCCACCTTCTCTAAATCATCCGACTTCGCAGCCAGCATACGAGTGGTCCATATCTTCCAATCCTTGTCCAATGTGGGCCAGCAGGGGAACGATTTCTTTGGGAAATTTTGCCAATCGAGGCTCGAACAAGCCCGAATATCGGCATCCCCCAATCGAGGATAATAAAGGGAGAGGCTAGCGGGGATTTCCCCTACGAGTTGAGGGCCCAAAATATAAGTACCTTCTTCGCTAGGGTTTGGAATGAAGACCCTGGCGTCGAGGTAGGGCTCTCCGGTCGGTCCCGGTGTTTGTCCTGACACGAACTGCCTCAATGCCAGAGAGGGAGTAGGATGTTCTGGGACTGTTGGATTGCTGGAAGAAGCCATTGATTCAGTTTGGTTTTAGCGTTGATTGGGGAGAAAGAGGGTTCTGTTCTTGAGAGGTTTTGAGTTTGAAAAGCTTGAATGCGTAGAGTGTAAGGGGTGGTTTTGAATTAATTCCGCCTTTATACTCCTGCAGGTGGGCCAGACCTGTAGTGGGCCCGTACCCTAGGGTCCGCTGGGATTAGTTTTTTCTCTTTAGAAGAGTTATTATTGTTGGAATTACTATTTTAACAATAAGCCCAAGCCCAGCGTATTAGTAAAAGGGGAAATTTCATTGAGCAGAACTACTGATTTACAAAATTGAAATTTGCGTATTTACAAGAAAAAGCAAAACAAGGGAAATACTAGTTCCTATAATAAAAAAAATACAAATTAGGCCTTCGAAGGGCCTGGGTGCTGCGAAGTCGCTTTTTTATTCTCGAAGTAGTGAGGGAAGGACCAAGTAACAAGGCTATGGAACTTGTTCCATGCAAATTGGAGGAATTTCAGCTCCATTTTCCTCATGTCTTCTTTGGAGTCTGACTCCAATTTCTTCTCCAGCAGAGGTCTGAAGCGGAGCACCAGTGCTTTGGCCTTCCTTCGAAGTTTAGCCTCTTTTATTGGACGCTTCATTTGTTGCCTTTTGAAGCGCCTTCGAAACTTCTTGTCTGCATGGCCAGACACCACTTTGAAGGACTCAGCAGTAAAGTCCTCAATTTGGTCATGCAACTTCTCAATCCTTTCCTTGACAATGGCATAGTCTTGAAGGATTTGATCGAAGCAATACGCAGCAGTATTGGCTTCGAGCCATGACTTGATCACTGGCAGAAAGTCCAAGAAGCAATGGATTTGATAAGAAACTGCAGAGGGGATGGAGCATAGCACCAGTGTTTCACAAGCCCACTTGAAATTGGTTAGTGGGACTTGTTCTTCCAGGATATGGATATCCAGGAAGGAGAAAGCTGCAAGGAGCTGCAAGGCTTTACTCTTGTCAGCAGGGTAGATGGAATAACCATATTGCCATTGGAAATGAGGGGTGTTGATGGCAAGGTTATTCACCTCATTGAACCAGTCAGGCTCTTTAGGAAGGGGAACCAACTTATTGGTCTCTTCGAAGTCAGCTGGGAAGTATGGGGTTTGCACCTCTGTGAGCCAGAGGGTTTTTTGGGCTTGGGCCATGCGTTTAAAGTCGCAATAAGGGGCAGGCCCAAGGTAGTTTTCCTCCTGCTTGAGAAAAGGAGAAAACTTGAGGGACGAATAGATTGATTCGAGCATGCCCATGTGAACGGTGTCATTACCTCTCAGGGGCAGGAATTGGCTCGCAAAAAGGGTTCGAAAGTGATGGAATCTGTTGGGTGTGGGGTCAGGTTGGTCAAACTTGACCAGAATGGTGCCAGTATTGGTATTAGTAGAGTTTTTCTCCCATGAGCCCCAGTTGGACCCATCACACGAATTCGAACGGGTTAAAGAGGAATCCCAACCTGTGGAAGATGGGTTGGGGGTATGGAATGTTCGATCAGAAATAATCTTGCCTGCCAACATTCGAGGAGAATTTGGAGGAGACATTTGGGGAGAGTAAGATTGAGGATCGAGGTTATCTAGGATGAGATTGATTTCTGGAAGAGAGTCCATAAGCGTAAGACTTCTTAACAGAGAAGGCTCAAATTCGAAGGGGTTTATGAGGGGTAATGTGATTCGTTAAACCCTATCATTAACTACCATTTATAGAAAAATTATTGTAGCTATCTTTGGGAAGCTTAATGGACGTGCATGGGAATGAAATCCTGTCATGCTTCGTGCGTCCGAATTTGAAGGGACATGGGCAGAGAACGTGTGCTATTAACATTTATTTAGTGTAAATAAAATGTTAATGCGGGGGGTGTGTTTACATCCTAAAAAGTGCCACCCAATAGAAAAATTCCACGTGGCCCCGAACGGTGCGGTGGTTATATGAAACTTGTCCCAGTCGAGTATCAATTACAGAGGATTGCGGTAATTAAGGGAGACACTGTTTTTATGACAAATGGTGTCGTTTTAGAATGAACCGGTGTCGTTTGAGTAATGATTAAACGATGGTTTGTGAAGTTATTGGTTTTAACCGTTGATTTGGACTTTGCGATCATCGAACAGTGTCCTCACTGTCCTGTTTTATAACTGAAATTAGATGCAATTGTAGGGAATCATTTGGAGGGCCAGACGTGTTGCATTAATTCACGTTGCTTGAAAATAGGAACCACGATCCAGAAAGTAGCCATGAACACCATGATCGAAGCGAGCAGGGGAAGAAGGAATTCTGGAAATATCAATATAACCGTTCGAAGGCCCCCTCAACCGTTTTATGTGGCCAAACGTGGGTATCAATCGAAGACGTGGAGATCGAAGGCAGGGCCAGTGTCTATAAATAAAGAAGTAAAGCGAAGAGAGAAGCCCCCACAAAAAATTCATATCATCTGACAACTCATACAAAATGATTGCTCAGAGATCTATCTTAGATTAGTTTTTAGTTTAAAGTAGGATCTTTTTGTAAGTTGAAGGCTTATTTGCATGTAAGATTGCTTTTGATTGAATTCAAGTTCTCTTATTTTCTTGTAAGTTTTTTCTTACCAAAGAATAGTCGTTTATAAGTCCACTTTTGATTAAATTCAGTGTGCTTATTTTACTGTATTATTCTTAGAAGAGTCTTAAGAGTGTTTGCATACAAACTTACCTTTGATTAAATTCAGGTTTGTTTGTGTTCAATCATCTTTTCTGATTCGAAGCGCGTCAATCTTTTATTTGGTTGATACCTTAAGGAAAAATCCTCTTAGTTGAGGTAATCGAACGGATAACACAATTGCCTGATTGAGATTAGTTATTTCAAATCAATTTGAAAAGGGTAATTTCATCTTTGAAGTTATTTCTTTTCTGGCACGCCCGCACACAATTATTTGCCATTTGATTGAGCTAATTCAGCCCAAACAGAGTGACGTTAACAAAAGAGGGAGTGGCAAAATCATTTCCCTTTTTTTTTTTTCAATTTTTGTTTGAATTTTTTTTGAGAAACCACAGTAAGTACGTTGCTATTTCGTATATTTCAAATTTGATCGAACATTAGAGTCCAGTTATTTTTCACAGTTTCGGATATTAAAGTCTGATTGTTTGTCCCCTATTTGGATTTTAATATCTGAAATTGATTGCCTCGTTCGGATTTTAATTTCCGATTGGCCCCTATTTGAAAATTATAAAAGTTGAATTGTTAGCCTATCCAAAATGGGTTGCCTCATTTGGACTTTAAGCTGCTTTAATACATGAGATTAGTCGGAAGCTCCCGATTTAGTGACATGTTCATATATGTGGAGTTACGATATACTATGTATATGAATTATTTTATGGAAAGATTATACACCACTAAAATCACCACATAAAGATTATGGAAAGATTATACACCACATAAAGATAGCCATTCAGTTCTTTGCCACCACTAAAATCAAAAGTAAACAATGAAGCATAAGAAAAACTCTTATGTTTTTAATTGCATAATGCAGGTATTAAAGTCTAATTTTTTGCCTCCTATTCGGATTTTCATGTTTGAAATTGATTGCCTCATTCGGATTTTAATTGTTAACTCATTCATGTGGTTTCATACTAGTCAAATACAACAATATGATAAATCTTGATTCATGTATAGATTCATATTGTTGTGTGAATCGTACGATTTTGACAACTATGGTTCAAACATATTTGTTTGCAATGTATAGGAAATGAAATGAGTTCCTCCTATCGTTTCTACAAGGAAGAGGAAGGCTGAGCAAGCTTTAGCTTCAGAAAGTAAACGAGGCAAAACACGAAGACGAAGGCAGAGGCAAGAGGTTGAGGTACATTCAGAGGTAGAGGAGGATGTGGAGGTTGAGCAACATGCTCAGGTAGAGAAGGACGTGGAGGTTGAGGAGGATGAGCCACATGCTGATCTACGGGAGGATGAGCCACAACATAATATAGGGGAGGATGAGCCACATGTTAATGTAGGGGAGGATGAGCCATATACTGAAATTTGTGAGGATGAGCCGAGTAATGAGCTACATGCTGAAATTTGTGAGGATGAGCCACATATTGCTATATGGGAGAATAAGCGTGAGTCTGATCAACAAGAGGACGAGGTACATGAAAGTTAGAATACGATTCTGTATTTCTAGCTTTAAATTAGATAGATATATTTTACTCAACTACTACTACTACTACTTTTACAACTACTATTAGTCTAGAATTTTTCATTTATGTTTTATTTAGAATTCATTTATTAGACTAAACTATTATTTGCAATATATATAGGAAACGACACAAGCCCTAGTTCGGATCATTACTTGAGTCGTTACATTAGGTGCCGGCGCTGTGACCGTACTTGAGAGTTGGTGTTCTATGACTTGTTTTTTTATGGACTTTATGGCGTTGTATTTATTTTGGACACTTTATGGTCATGGTTTATGGACTACTTTCCATTGTGGAATGACTTTTGTTTTATTGTGGATAACTATTATGATATTTGTGATAATTGGATACCGTTAAAATATGAATGCTAAGTAGGGCACCAAAACGTAAATTTTATGATTTGAATCATTCTTGATACTTTTCTAGGGACAAATAATTCGCTACACAATACTCGTATGTGAAAATTTAGATTTAAATGAGGAGTGCCGTACAAACCGACAATGCTCTAGACAAACATAGAACACTACCAAAAATAAGGGTTTGCATAAATTTCATATTTTACAATAAGATTCTATGAACTAAAATTTTACATAAAAGTCGCTTCATTGACTTTAACTCAGAACCCTTGATGATAATTTCAAAATCGTGTTTCGTAGCGGTCGAGATCAACCACTCTCTTAACGCTGTTTTGGTGGGAAAGACCTATGCAAAACAGGTTTGAATAGACCCAATTATAAAATTCAGTAATACACCCATTTTGTACTCTAGATAACCCGTTGAAATTTTTTAGGGAATCTGAAATTTCTTTGAATAGTCATGTCAGAAAAATTTCTACACAAAATCCATTGTCTTATTTGAAAAAATCTCGGGTGTCATTTAATAGTCCTGCCAGCACATATTTCGAGAAATAAATTCGCTCCAAATAACCCATTTTTTACTACAGAAAAATTCCAGCATCATTGAATTTTTGGACACGAACATGTTTTACGAGGAATAAAATTCCTACAAATATATATTTTCATGTTGGCACATTATACGAGGAAGAATTACATCCCATTTTAACTAATAATAAATAAGGGAGTTGATTTTCAAATTTCCCTTTTCATATCCACACTCTTTTTCGTCCATTACAACCCATTCATTTGGAGAAAATTCAATTTGGAAATAAATATTCGAAATATATAACAAGTTTTGGACTTTAATTTCTGATTTACATACCAGTACTTGAATTTTAATTTCTGAACAGAATGAAAACTATCAAATAGAATAACACCAATCAGATACAAATGTTTGAACTAGATCAATAATTTCGGAAACAAATATTCGAAAGTTATACCCATATTCAAACTTTAATATCTGATTTGCATACCTTTAATTGGATTCTAATTTTCGAACAGAATGAAAACTATGAGATAGCATGACATCATTCGGATACTAATGTTCGAATTGGATCAATAATTTCGGAAAAAAACATCCGAAATTTATACCTATATTCAGACTTTAATATCTAATTTGTACACCTTGAATTGGATTCTAATTTTCGAACATAATGAAAACTATAAGATAGCATGACACCATTCTTGCTTCTAAACAGAACGTCACAGACTTGACAACTATAAGTTTTCAAACAGAAATACAACCATCATTGCCCTTTACAACTTTTAATTCAAATAGGCATTCACATTTTTTGGTGCCCGTGGACCACACTCTCTTCTTCACAGCTATCTCCTTCCCATCAACCTTCTTCACAAACGGCCTATACTTACTGCTCATTTCACATGAAAATCTCATCCTAGATGTGCGATTTTTTATACATTTCTCAAAACTCTTAATCACAATGATAAACCCGTGTTGTTTACCAGTTCATCTTATCCAATCTACCAATGTTTCATCGGATGGAAAAACTTACACACACATAAAAAAAAAAATATAGCCCGTAATATAAGATTGCACATGATAAGTGCTCTATCAAGAAACACTCACCGTCTCTGTTGTAAAATACTTCGTATAATCGTATGGAGGACGAGTGGAAGTAGGTATAGTCGATGGCCCTACATAATTGTGTTGAAGTGTCACCCTGTAACACCCGAAGACAAACCAGGTAAGTGCAGCATTCTTTGCAGTTTCATTCAAATATTAATATCTGAAAATTGGCACCAAATTCGGATATAAGAGTCCAACAATGTTGACAATATTCAGATATTAATATCCAAATAGTTGTACATAATTCAGACATTAGAGTTCGAAAAATTAGTAATGTTTTGGCATTGTGTGTCCAACTATGTCGGGCCAGAACTGAAATTGAAAATGGAGGGCGGGCTTACATCTTTCTGCGGTTTTTGCTCAGTCACTACAACATCTGTGACTTGTTTCTCAACTTCCATTGTGTCCATTGTATGATCTTCCGACTCCAAATCGTGGTGTATTGATGGGTCAACTATCTCTTGTTATCAATGGAAGGAGAGGAAGCAATCAAAGTTTCCATTGACAATTTAGGAGGAAAATGAGGGGAGGAAGATAGGCAGACTTGGTTGTTGGTGGGAGGGGCCTGCTGGTGGGATGGCAGCTGGGTAGGGATGAAAATGGAGGAGTTTGAATGGGGGGAGGGAGGAGACGTGGTCTAGGGAGGGAGGGAAATCAGGAGTATGTGGTTGTATGTAATAGGTTATGTAATATTCTTAAAGGATAAAATGGTCAAATAGCATGATGTCTTAGGGGTATCATGGTCAAACTGCACAAGGGCATTTTTGTCCGTAATTGATAAAAGTTTTAATCGGCTGCGAGTAGCAAGAACTACGCTGCAAATAGCGGCGCCCAAGATTAATCGAAACAGGAACACCACATTTCAGTAGTAAGCCTCCTAGGGTAGAGGCACGAACGCAAGAAATTGTTGTGTTTGTAAGTTAGACCTATTTTAGACCAAAAATAAAATAGGTCTAATTTTTTTTTTACTTAGCCTTTTTTTTTTAAATTAAATAAGTTTGTTTGTTTTTAAATTGCATTTTTTCATTAAATTGAAAGAGTTTAGATGAATTATTGAAATCTTGACGCTATGAAAATCAGTCTTATTCTTAAAATATAAATCAAGTAAATTAATAATATGTATTTACTATTGAAAAAGATGTAGTAGTTATGAAACTAATGGATGACAAAAGATTCGCAATGATTGGAACCATAAATTCTTTTGCGAATTAAGTTTACCAATAGGAAATATAGTTGTAACAGTAGTGTATTAATGATATATTTAATATCTCATCCCTATAAAGATAGAAGGGAAATTGCAATGAAAAGTGAGAAGCAGAAGTACATATTTTTAGTAATTCATGCAGTTCCGGAAGAATTACACTTAACATATATTCTGTTATTTATTGTCTTTACTTTCTGCAATATTTTTTTGCTATTACCTAAGTTTTATATCAGTAATACATATTTTTAGTTTGAAGTAAGAGGGGACTTGTATTCTTTGAATTATAGATTTGAGTAATGACTGCCAAAGAGTAGAGCTTTGACTATAGCATTAGTAGTTTACGTAATCAAGCATGCATTTAGTCCTTAAGTAATTTAGTTGAATATTATAATTACATACACTTTTTTTTTTATTGTTGATTAAATTAATTCATTGGCTTTTGTCTACTTGCATTGGTTGCAAGATAATTAATTTTGTCTTGCCATATCTTTGAAATAAATATAGTCATCAATATTTCCCTAACTGAAAAATGTTAAATTGCAGTTTTTTTTAGTAAGTAACATTAAATTGCAATTATTAGGCCATAATCACAAAGTCAAGAATTACGGCCGAAAATTTGGAAAGATGAAAATACCCCGCAACTAATAATATAGGATCAATATACAGAAGAAATACTAACCTTTTATTTATAGGAGTTTTTAAATATCCATCCCCAAATCTTATCCTATGTAAGTATTCATCCAACTCATTTTGAACAGTTATGTTTTCATCATCGCTTTTAAATGATTCCAAAATTGCCCTTTATTATATAGATACATTGATTATTATACATAATATATGTATATACAGGCAAAGATTTTTGGGACTAAAAAATAATCTTACGGGTCCTCTAGCCTAATTTAAGGATAATCACCCCTAATTAATTCCAAAAATTCGGCAAAACCATATCTAATCCCCAAAATTTGACAAAACAATTTAAACTAACCCCCCTCCCCCAAACCACAAACCACCCCCCCCCCCCCAATCCCATTTTCATTTGCAAGTTTTGGGAGAGGCAAGCGGCCTCTTCGATCGCCTGTGCTGACCGCTATGCTCCTTGACGCCGTCGACCATCACCACCTCCTCCGCCGTGAATAGCCGGTGTTCCACAGAGAGGATAGGAGGGGCGCAAATCATCACAGCTCCGGCGTGGAATCTACTCGGCGATCTACTTCGGAATCGAAGACACCAACTGGTTTTGCATTTCCATTTGTTCTTTACATTTTTTGGTGTTTCAATGTTAGTTGAAGAAAGGGGTAGTAATCCCATGATTCTCGGTGAATTACCTATGCATGTGTATATCCCCAATTTTTGAGTCAGTGGTTGGGAGGGGTGGTGGTGGTTTAGGATTTCATGGTTTATTTATGTAAATCGCCTTGTGTTTTTATGATTTCATGGTTTAGTTATGTATTTCATGGTTTATAAACCATTGAATCGGCAATTGAATATTCATGTTTTTTTGTTGTTGTCTTGGTCGTTGATTTTTTTGTTTGTTTATGGCTTGTTTAAGTTTTCATGGTTTATTTTCAGAAATAAACCATGAATCGGCAATTGAATATACATGATTTTTTGTCGTATTGTTCATTTAGAGATAAATCATGTTTTTGCTTGGTTTATGAGTTGTTTGGTTATTCATGGTTTATTTGCAGAAATAAACCATGAATCGATGATTGAATATTCATAGTTTTTTTTGTCTTCTTGTACCATGAATTTGAAATTGATTTTTTCTTTTGTTTATGGCTAGTTTGGGTATTAATTCATGGTTTTCTATCGTCTTGTTCGTCATAGAGATAAACCATGTTTTTGTTTGGTTTATGACTTGGTGTTCTTCTAAATAAGCCATTGGCTTTCCCGCAAAAAATGAGCCAAATAAAACCACATAAAAACGAAAATAAGCCAATAAGCCAACTTTTTCGTCTTTATTCAAAAAAATTGGATTTCGGTCAAAATTTTTTACTTTTTAGATTCCTCTCGTCGTGAGGATGCAATAATCCCCAAAAAATTGACAATAAGCCACATGATACGAAAAAAATTTGAATAAGGACAAAAAATAAGCCACTTTGGCTTATTTGTCTGAACACCCCTAATTGGGTATTTATGAATCGACGATTGAATATTCGTTATTTTTTTGTCGTATTGTTTGTTGATTTTTTTTGTTTATGGCTGGTTTGGATATACATGGTTTATTTGCATAAATAACCATGAATCTGCAATTGAATAATCATTGATTTTTGGTCGTCTTGTTCGTTGATATTTTTTTTTGGTTTATGGCTTGTTTGGGTATTCATACCATGATTATTAATGAAGGTTTCCATAACGATGCACGGATTGAATGGAAAAGAATTTCAGTTAGTTTTAGGAAGAGAATAATAACAAAGATTTGAACTTCCCCACTAAATTAGAAAATGATTGAATATCTCACTAATTGAGGAAGACAATATACACAAATATGAATATCTTATTAAAAGGGTAATATAGGTAATTCACCACATGGGAGGATGAAAATATAACAGTTCAAAAAGCACTGGATGAATACTTACATGGGATGAAATATGAGGATGAATCTTTAAGTCTCCCAAATTTATAAGAATGAAGCCAATATTACAAAGGAGGAGGAGGAGGAGAAGAATAACAAAGAGCAACTCAGAGGATTTTCGAGAGCGAGGGTAATCCAAAACCTAAGTTTACTCTTACTGACTCGTCATTTATATAGAGGACTCTACATGAAACTCAAATTAAAATACAAGTGAAATTAAACTCAAATTCATCTGAAATATAGCTATGTCGGGTGCGTAGAGGGTCCTATCGTCACATGAGTTTGATATTTCATCTGATAATTGAGTGTGAGCAGTACCTCCATAGTTGAGGTAGTTGATTGTAGAGACTAGCCACCGAAAGTTGGTTTGGCCTTATTCAATCATTGATTCTTTTCTTTTCCTTTTCTGGAGGACAGCTGTCCAGCAATAATTTCTGCCATGCTATCCCAGTAATCACCCAAAGTAAGCCCAACAGGTGTATTACCATCATCCTCATAGGGGTCTTGAGATTCCCCTGCCAAATAAGTAAATGGATTATTGTTGTCGTCCACAGCACTCTTAGTTGAGGTCATGGATTCGTCATCAGCTATCTTATTAATTGATTGTAAAAATTGATTCTTCATGTAATCCATAGTTTTAAGCACTATTTCATCACCTGACAAAGACGGGTTCTTTGCTTGGGCTGAGATTACCAGGAAAGGATTTTTGATAAAAGATTTTTCCTGCCTTTGCAATTGTTGCTTGAGTTACTGAGTTTTTGACTTAATTGCCAAAGTAGTCTCATCAATTTGGACTGATTTCCACCATCTGTACTAAAAGATTCTATGAAGTATTGGCAATCCCAAATTATCATACCCCAGTTAGGTATCCCATCTCCAAATCCAAGGAATTTCAAAAATAGTCATAGTAAGAAGGAACGCTTTTCCTTTTGGAATATTTTTTCCCCTTATTTGAGGATGAATTTGTATGAAAGCCTCCATTTCCTTTTGCATTTCCCGTGGAAGATAATTTGGGCAAGGTCTGAATTTAGACCACCAAATGATAAACCAATTTGGAAAACCATTTTGTCCAATAAGATTTGGACATAACTTAAAAAGCTCTTGTCCAAGCTTCTATGTTATCCCAGTAATTGTATTAGATTACTGAGATTCCATTTTCAGTCCTGATTGACATAGATTTTGATTTTTATGGGTGAATTCCCTACTTATGAATTGATAAAACCATCTTAATTATGGCATTGCTGTAGCTAATTGGGCTATTTTTTGACCAATTTTACTATCATTTGTGTGAGTAATTTCCACTGAGCAGATTCTGTAAGCATTGCCTCATAAATGTATCTATATTTCCCCTCAGGAACTGGATAACTCATTGTATCCATATATTGGAACTTAAATCATCTTTCCATTGCTCATCCTGTGATTCCAAGATTATAATTGTCTCCATCGTTTCCGAGGTTTTGAAAATTTCTTTTGATTGGACCACTTCCTTCATTGAAAGTGATGATGAAGATGCTGAAGCTGCATCCTGAATAGAAGGAAATTGGAGTTTTTGAGCCTTTAAGTAGACTTCAACTTCGGCCTGGGTAACCTTTGGTCTACCCCTTCCACAAGAATTATTTCCTCGTCCACGTCCTCTATCTGGAGGTCGATTCATGCTGCAAAATTAAGCACCAGCCAATATATTCAGCTTATTCTGTATTCGCTGAAGTCTGATATCATAATAATTATTGGCTATTTCGTCGTCTTCATCTAATCCGAATAACCGTATTCATCATAAAATTGATTAAAGGCTTTTCTTGCATTTGCCCATCTTTTTAAGTAGAGTCTTGTTGGGAGGTATCTATAAAAATTTTGCTCTATTGGCTTGAGCTAGATTCTTCATGATCTTCCTGAATTTTCGATCCTTTGTGATTAGAAATTTTAATCTCCTATCCTCTATTGAGGGGCATGCTCTTTTAATAAAACCTTCCAATTCTAAATTATCCATATGTGCCATCAAGTAGCTAAGATACACAATTGTTCTTCTAATTCGGCAATTCACCGTTTGTGATATGCCAAATTTATCCTGTAAACATTAATTGACATATTAGGAATACCATTCAAGTATCTTATTCGATTTATTTGATATCTGATTGCTTGAATGATTTCAATTCTGCTAAGAACCATTTTACGCAGCTAAAATATTCAATTGTTGCTATAATTGAGCAATCTTAATCCGATAAATGGCCAAATCAACTCCATAAGAATTTCTAGGCATATTGGGTAGTCTATCATTAAGATCTGTGATACAATCTTCCCAAAATCTCATTTGGTGAATTATATCTAGTCTTCCAATTAACTCCATTAACCCTGTAGAAATTCACGAGTAAGAAAATCAGAGAGAAAATTATTTTCTCTTTTTATATATATTCAATATCTCTCAAAATCAAATGTAGACAATTCAGACTGCCATCTAGCAAATATTTGCTTTGAAGCAAGATTTTTAGCATCCTGTTTCAAAACTTGCTTTGTAGCACTACAATCTACTTTAAGAAGAAAATGTTGATTTAGTAAACCATCCTGAAATTTGTTTATGCATTTAACAATAGAAAGAATTTCTTTCTTTATTGTGCTGTAATTAGCCTGAGCATTCTTATAAAGTCCAGAAGTGAACCGAACTAATTCTTTCTTAGAAGTGTTTGGATTATATTACTTTAAGATGCCACCATAACCAACATTAGAAACATCTGTTTCCACAATTTTCCTCCATTCACGATTAGGAATTGCTATGCAGTCAACTGTTTTGCCTTTAATTTTATCTTTTGGACAGCGTTTGTATGGCAATCCGTCCAAGGTGACGGATTCTTTTTTAGTCTTTCATACAAAGGGACAGAATCCTGGGCAAATTCTTTATAATAATCTGCTATGTAATTAAATCTCCCTAAAAACCTTTGTAATTGGGTTTTTTTCCTTTATTTCATCTGGAAATTTAGAAGCAAATTCTATGCTCTTGTCAATAGGGATAATTTTCCCTTGGTGAATATTTTGTTCTAAGAATCTAACATTAGTCTGGAATAATTTCATCTTAGGAGCAAAAACTATTAGACCATTTCTTTTAATAACATCTTTAAAAATTCGTAGATGTTTAATATGCTGATCTATGTTCTAAGAGAAAATTAAAACATCATCGATGTAGCAAATTGTAAATTCAGCATAAGGATAAAAGATATCCACTTTGTTTGGTTTATCATTCCAAAAGTTACTTTCAACTCTCGACACAGTTTTCAATAAATATTTCTCTCTATCTCTCTCCACTCATTACCACTCCAACTCTCAAAAATAACTTTCTAAATATTAAACCAATCGGAGTGATCATTCATAATATTTTGGAATTTTGAAAGTGCATTCTTCAGATCAAACGGCATTACATTCCATTCGTAATGTCTAAAAGGAACAGTAAAAGCTATTTTGTAACAATCAGATTCTTTAATTTGAATTTGCTAATATCCTGACTTTAAATCAAATTTAGAAAAAATGATTGTTTTATTCAATCTGTCTAATAAATCTTTTTTATTAGGGATTGGATATCTAATTCATATTAAAACTTCATTAAGAGGCTTATAGTTAATAACCAATCTAGGAACACCTCTTTCCTTTCAGCATTTTTATTCTTTCCTTTCAGCATTTTTATTAACGTAAAAAGTTGTATAGCTCCAAGGAGAGTAGCTTTTCCTAATCAATTATTTTTTGAGAAAATTGTCAATTTCATTTTGACACATTGTTAGATAGTCTTGTTTCATTTGAGAAGGCCTAACCTTAGTAGAAATTTTTCGTTCATCAAAATCCTTCTCATAAGGTAATGAAACAATATACTTCTTTCTATCCTAGAAAGCATTAGGAATATCGCTACAGATTTCTTTATTGAAATCTCTTTCTATTTGAGATATTTTCTCCTTCATGAAAGGTTTTTGTAATGTTTCTTCAATTCCCATAATTTAGATTTCTTTTTGAAGAAAATTTATCTGTTTATCCTTATTAGAAAATTTTCTCATAATATTATTAATTTCCTTATAAATATGAGAGGAAACAAATTCAAAAAATATCTCATGGCCATCAATATGGGCCATTATTCCAGTAGTACTGATTTGCATAGGCATCAACATAGCTAAAAATGGTATACCTAAGATCAATTGTTGTTGGAGATTTCTAATACAAAGGAGAGTTGTTTCCAAACAAACTCCTTGATTACAATCATAAACATTGTTAAGCTTATATTTGATTATCATTTTAGAACCACTAGCATTAGCGAGACTTTGAGAGGTTTTCTCAAAATACTAGGTTGGAACCAGTCCTTCCTGGATGCAATTCATATCCGCACCAATTTCAACTAAGGCAATAATATTGTTGATAGTGTACTCTTTTTGAATAACTAAGTTTATCCTTATATGCCATTTTTTTGTAGACCACATTATTAATGATATTCAAATAATCTGGGTTATTATCCTCATCAATGCTACCTTTCTTTTCCAATGTAGTCAATCTTTCATTCATATCAAAAAATTCCTGAATAGCTTTTGCTTGGAATGATTTTAATATTTTAATTTCTGTTTTTAAAATATTAATTTCTCCCTTCAGATCCGGGATTGTTGTAGGTTTATAATTATCAACTTGTTATAATCTGTCTAAAACATTTTTTAGATTATAAGTCTCATCAGGAATTCAGGGTTTTTCATTTTCATCTTCCTCTTCCTTGGTAGAGGAAATGCAAATTTCTATAACCTTTATTTTTAATTGAGGATCTTGAATTTGATCAATAATTTCAAGAAGACTCTTCTATTTATCATTTAGAACATTAATACTAAGACAGTTCATTTCTTATTTACCAGTTAAATGTTGTTTCTTCAACTGATTATGTAACTTTATGTAACGACATAAAGTTAGACCTTGGATAATTATGGAAATTAATTGACCAAAAGCATAATTACTATAAACAATGGTTAGACTATTGTGTTGGTCTCTAAAGTTTCTTTCTAATTTTCTTAGCAAAAAAGCGAGGTAAACCATTAATAAACTTAGATTTCCAATGCCCACTATTAGCATCATGTCTTTGCATTACCTTAGCCACAAAGACATCTTTGTATCAACGAAAATGAGTTAATGTTGGACATTTTAAATTTTGGAGTAAATTACATACATTTTTTTTTATTGTTGATTAAATTAATTCATTGGCTTTTGTCTACCTACATTGGTTGCAAGGTAATCAATTTTGTCCTGCCATATCTTTGAAATAAATACAGTCACCGAGATTTCCCTCACTGGAAAACATTAAATTGCATTTTTTTTAGTAACATTAAATTGCAATTATTAGGCTATAATCACAAAGTCAAGAATTACGGCCAGAAATTTGGAAAGATGGAAATACCCAGTAGAAAATGGGAAATTCCTTGCACAAAAAGACAAAACAAAAACATATTTTTAAACCTCTCTAGGTCCGGCCTTGTGCTAGGCACAAGAATCATGCTCGTTGAAGAGGTTATTTTTTGCTTGTTGCAGGAATTGTTTTGATGTTTTCAGGGTTGAGCTAGGTGTTTTTTTTTGGGTTGGAACAGCAGACTAGAAACCAAGACGACAAAAACCCAGTCAAATAGTAACAATATTTAAACAGCTCCAATGGATTTTAGAATGTCACTGTAGAAACTGGAGGATATATAGGAAGGCATGATGGAGTTGATATATATGAGCATTCCAACGTTATAACCATTGTTGGTTGAGTAACTCAGTCACTACTTTGTATTTGAAAAATGCAGCATTTACTACTTGAGAATGCAAACTAAAGTACGTATGGAGAGTTCAACCTCGAGTCACATCAATCACGAGCTTAATTTCTGTAGCGTATTTTTCTTGCAACTGAACTTTTATTGAGCATGAGTTGAATCCATAATTTGGTTTGTCTAATCTATATAATAAAACATAGCTGTGTTTGAATTCAAAAGACAACCAACGGTCCAGATTTATACCCTCTATATATCTATATATCTAGATCGTTAGTTGTCCAAAATGACAGCTTGGTAAATACATTACAATTTTTTTTGACAAAAATAGAGAACATTTATGGTGGAAGCGAGAGTCTTGGACTCTGTTTTTGAATTCGAAATTGAAACGGAAGATTACTTTACCAAAACTTCATATTGAGGTTAAGGTAATGTTAGTCAATGCATAAATCACATCCCTCCTAATCCAATGGAATTTCCAATCTATTATCTCATTAAGGTAATTTTATGATTGATCCCATAATCTTTAAATGCATACAAGTATCCACTGATCAAAAAATTGTTCAATTAGTAGCCCACTTATGAGAAACTTCTAAAAAGGAAGATTTACAGCTAATCATTCAAAATAAATGGAGAGAGAGATGGTTAGTATATTCTTAGAGGCATCCAATGGGGAGATCATGTGCAACCAAAGTGAGTGTGATTATATATTTTTCTATTCTCTATTAGTTTTTTCCAAGGATTTCTATGATTTTACTTTTTTACACATCCAAAATTTCCATGGATTTCTATGATTTTAGTCGTTATAGATTTGCCGAGGTTCTTCTAAGCGCGCCAAACAACGAACCAAGGTAATGGCGTTCTTCTAATCTATTGTAATGTTTGCTTGGTGTGTGATTTTATTATTAATTTGATTTTTGTCTAATTTTAATTTGGTACAAACTTTTGTTAATTTGGAATGGTTGGCCACAAGCCAGATTTATGATTTTTGGGTGGGTCCTCATGCTTCTGATCTAATGACATTTACGAATTGTTGAAATGACATTTACTCTCTTCTTCTTTTTGTCACATGTGTTTTCTCTATTATTGAAAAATAAGAAAGAATTATGCGCCGCTCCTTCCGACTCTATTCTTCTTTTGTGTGTTTAAAAATTGTGGAGCCCCTTCCGATACTATTCTTCTTTTATATGTTTAAAAATTGTGGAGCCTCTATTATAAAATTGGATGTTTAGAAAGTCTGAAATCAAAATGACAGAGAAGAGAACGATGAGAGAAATGTTTATAGAAAATTCTAAGCGATTGGAGTGTATAATTGAGGCTAGGGGAATTTTGTTTTTATTTATTTATTTATGTATTTTAATATCTACCAGACATAGGAAAAAAGTTAATTTAGTAAAAACCAGTCCTGTCTAGAATTGGTGTAACGTCCAACTTTATCAAGAGTATTATAATTTATATGCTGGTGTGAAAAAAGTTAATCACTAAAAGAATAGCAAATTAGTAAAAGAATAGAAAAAAAGTTAATCCGTAAAAGAATTAGTTAACCAGTATTTTTGTATGTGTTATATTTAGGTTTGATTGTTTTTTGTAGCTAGAATAGATGATGGACATCTATTGTGTGTTTCTAATGTTCAAAATTTGTGCACATAATATTGCAACTTTTAGTCAATGATTTGATTTGATTATCTATCTAAATGTTGAGTACTTTGATGTCACTTGAAATGCAAGTTTACATTTATTTCGTAAAATCCTATAACATTGTTTCCATAACTCTTTACTTATTTTCAATTTCTGCTATAGTTCCTAATTAATTTTGATAAACTGTTTTTTACTTTCTATGGAGCAGGAAGGAGGTGATGATCGTGCTTTTTGAGGGAGCCCTCAAAGATGAAGAAGAAGTATTCTCGGTAGTGTTTTGTTATTTCTGAACAGATTCTTTCTAAACAAAAGTCAAATGATTCTATTTAATCCTATTGCACCAACTTTTAAATTCAATAGGCAAGCATCCAGAGATGGAAGGTGGTGGTGGAGGTCATACTATTGGTTATTCTCTTCCGAATGACTCCCATTCTATCTTCTTCAATTCTTTTTATATTGCTGACTACCATTCTATCTTTTTGTTGGTAGTTATTAAGTGCTACATCAACTATAGTGGCTTTGAATTTTGGTGTGTAGACCCCTACTTTTTACTGAATTCAATAGTCTTTAGTCATATTTATAACTCTTTTGATTGACTTAGTGAATATTTGTGATTTGAATGGCAACTTCAAAAAGGGTTTGACTCCTTAAGTAGTAATATTTTCGATTGAGAGTATGCAATTTCATTGTTGATAGTGCAAGAAACTTTTATTAAATTAATGCTTTTTAATAAGTGCTTTCAGGCACGGGCTAATTTGTTGTGAACATATTGCATTGTGCCTTTAGGCACAGGCAACTATGGATTGAAAAATTGTTTGTTCAAATTAAACAAATCAAGGAATATGCTTGAGTTATTGTTTTCCGCATAATTGGATAAATTGGGCAGGGGTTAATATATTGCACATGAGTCTAGAATTTATTTATGTGTGCTGATCGTTTGGACCGTGCCTTCAGGCACAGACATGCACTAGAGATGGGTGCGACTATCAACTGGCATAGAGATGCAGTTGAGATCATATTTGGATGTTCATCATGAAGCAGCTTCTAATTTCCATACTGACACAAGTTTGTAATGGACATTCCACAATCCATTAACTAGAAAATCCCAACTACAAATCTTCATCTATGGCTCAAAGTATGATGACAATACAGAACGCAAAGGGAAAAAATGGAAATGAGGTTTGATTTTGAACTAAAAAGTTTCTTAGGACCAGCAAATTTCCAAAAAGGATAGATGAAAGAAAGTAGAATGGTAGCATGCCAAATCTACTCATATAGCATCAAAGTTGCAACAATTCTGCTTTTCAATAAGAGGAATGAAACAATTGTGCTTTTCAAAAGCTATGGAGTTAGTAACCAACTTTTGAATAAGAGTAATGGAAATTGAGAGTAAATCTTCACCAGAGCAAGGAAATTAGCTATTCACCAGATAAAAGGGTAGATTACAAATGCCTTTCTATTTTAGAAAGTGTAAGCAACTGAGCAATATCAATCAATCCATAACCATAAGTATGACCATCATTCCACATGCACGAATACGTGAACTCCTAAGTGGACTATTCTTTGTATGTGTTTTCCAAAACAAGCAGAAGGAGATTTCCTATGATTACACAATCTAGACCTGCATGATGATGGATTAACAACAGCACAACCAGATCTGTTAGCCCAGGAGTGGAAGAGAGAGAGCCTAAAAAAGACACAGGACACAGAGAAAAAATAAAGACAAGGAAATAGAAACCACCACCATTTTGTTGAGAGGAAAGAAGGCGAACATGAAGTATAACAATTGACGAAGCAGAAGCAAATGCATCTTTACTTAATTCAAAAGGTAAAATGGGCGGCCACTCAGTAGCCAACAAGGCAATTGTGGCTTACCTTAAGCCCCAGAATGAGTATGACAAATACATTAATAGGAAAAGTAGCCAACAAGGCAATTGTGGCTTGGAGAACCCAAAAGTAGGGCTGCAAACGAACCGAGCCGAGTTTCACACAACTCAAGCTCGGCTCGTTAAAATATAGACCAGCTCAAACTCGGCTCGAGCTCGACTCAAGCTGCACAGATTTGGCTCGAGCTCGGCTCGCAACATCAAGTCACAGCTCGAGGTTGGCCCGTCTCGACTCGGGTTGCGCGAGAAAAGTAGAGCTGTTACGGCTATCGTCTGGAGGCTCTACTTGTAGAGGATTCTTTGGGCACCACTTCTTCATTTTTTCGATGTGGGACTCGTGCAATAGAGTTTGAAGAAGTTTTTCACCTGCACTTTTAGTCCCACATCGGGAGTTTTTAGACTCCTCAGGTATCCACTTTGCTATAAAGGCACCTCTTTCCTTTGAAGTTACACGTGGGCTCCCTAATCCTTTCGTACAAAAAGCTGTAGCTAGTAGCTAAACAGCTGTACGTTGGGATTGGGATGATGATCATCCTTTTTGTAGCAATAAATAATAATATAATACTAATTAAAGTTAAAATATTTGTCTCCGATTATGTATGTATATACGTATATGTATATGCATGTAAGGTCAGCTCGCGAGCTCCTTCGAGCCGAGTTTAAGGCAGCTCGAGCTCGGCTCGTTTGTTAAACGAGCTAGGTAATTGAGCTCGAGCTCGTTCGTTTATGAACCGAGTCGAGCTTGAACGAGCTGTTAGCGAGTTGAGTCGCGAGCCGCTTGGTTCGTTTGCAGCCCTACCCAAAAGTAGATGTAACGTTTCATTTTTTTTTTTAAAAGGAAAAATGAGTGTAATCTTTCCTCAACCTAAAATAAAACTTCACAGCCATCATTGTTCTAGTTCAACAGCTTTCCAATCAAACTCATCACCTAGCTCATGAAATGTACATGTGAAAAAGAGGAAAGACAAAATGAGTAGTCACTCCACTTGTTGGCCCAAAAAATAGTAAACTGTAAACTAAGTATTGATGGCTCTCAAACAAGAAGAAACACAATATCTTCGGGAATGGAATCATACCCATAACTGGGATATCTCTAAGCAAATCTCCGTAAAATCACAGCTGACCTACACAATATAAAATAAAGTAAGTTCATCAGAGTGCTGCCCAAAAGTTACATTTGCGTAAATCTCATATCACAATTGACAAATGTAATTTTTTTTCAGAATCAAGTGTCATCAACTTTAGTGTAATACCCGTCCTGAATATTTAGTATCTTAAACTCATATTTTAATTGAATTATGTGTTTTTGAGGTTAACTCATATTTGGTGGGTATTTAACTAAATGCCATTGGTCGGAGCATAAGTTGGGACGTGGTTCCGCTTGCATATGATAATTTTCCCTGTGCCCTTATATAACAAAATATGCTGGGATATTTATCTTTTTCCATTCCTATCGTGTTTCTGTGGAGAGAGAGAGAGAGAGAGAGAGAGAGAGAGAGAGAGAGAGAGAGAGTCGGACGGAGAAGAAGAGAGGAAGATGTGTTAGGATTTGAAGCCGTTTATCTTGAATTAAGGTTTGATCTTGTTAATTCTTGCTTCCTTGTTCTTGATTTCATACTTATCTAGCTTCAATTCATGTCTTAGCTTGGTGTATGCATGCTGATTTGGGTGTGTTTTGAATTGTTGAGATGGGTTTTTGGGTGAATTTCGTGCGTGTTGTGGCTCCTGTCCAAACCTAGAAAATCTGCAGAACAGGGTCTTGGTTTTTAGGGATTTTCGCCTTCTTAAACTCAGAATTGAGTCTTGGTTCCTTCTTATGAAATAAAGTAGACTTGAGGCTTGTTCTTTTGCCGCTAGAATCACTCGAAATCGTTAAGAATTCAATTTATAGTGATTTTTAGAAAACTGCTCTGCAATCTGGAAATCTAGGCAGCTTATAGAGCTGCGTTTTTCATAATTTTTTTTTTAGTTAAATGACCCTCCCGGTTATGGGTCCTTGTGAGTCTGAAAGATTGATAAGTTGGTGACGTTTTGGCATTGAAATTACTAAAAAGTATTGAGTATTCGATTTTTAATGAATTTTTGAACACGGACTGTTCTGCTGGAAATTGTACTTCACTGCACAGGATTTCTGAGTTTGGAGGTGATTTTGACTAGGTTCCTTTATTGTGAAAAATCTGGAAAAAATCAGGGATGAACTTTGATAAGTGATAATGGTGTGTTCCAAATTTGGGATTTATTAGATGCATATTCTGAGTTTGGCGGATTTTACAAGTTTGTGTGTGTCTGCTGAGTTTTGTATTTGCTGCATTGACACGTTTTGGGAAAATGGTCATAACTCTTAGCTCGGGTATCGGGTTTGCACCTGGGTTATTGATTCTAAAACTAGACTCGTATACCTTTCGGAATATATAGGGGTTGTAGCTTAGTTTGTACTAGGTTAAATCAGTTTTTGATTTGAAGTTGATAGACGTGCACGATCTGCAATTTTGGACAGTTATGTGTGTAACTTTGGACGAGCATAACTTTGTTGTCCGGACTCTATGTTGGGCAAATTTTATATCAAAATTCATGTACCGGAGGTGTACTTTCTAATGGTGGTGGTCTCATGACCTGGTTCTAAACCAATAAGAAGTTATGGTCGGAATAAGACAGGATGGTCATGGTTTTCAAACCGATTTTAAGAGTTATGTCATATTTATATTCTTACGTTTGATTGGGTGCACTTCTAAGCTTTAAGATGGACATATTTGTATTCGTTGGGTATCGTCTAATACCTTATTAGTTTTATAATTTTGTATCAAATGATTGTTAAATGGTTTAGGAGGTGTTGGTGGCCTTGTTAACCTTTTTGACACTTGCTAGCATGGTAAATATATTATGGGGTGTATCATATATTTACTTAAACATTCAAAAGGATTTGTATGCTAATAGAAGTTAGCCTGTGACTAGGTAATGAGCTGGTCAGATAGGAGGTGCCGAAACCGTAAGTTTGGCGTATCTCGGTTGATGCAAAGGTGAGTGTGTTTGATATGGTTCTTCTCCATATAATACTGTTGTGGTGGTGAGTGTATATCTTGCTAAACATTAGCTTTTGATATGGTTATCTCTAATGAGATATTGCTGTAGTGAGGGGTGTATATCATGCTATTATTGTTTAGCTTTTGAAATATTGTGAATGTGTGCATGTGAGGCACACCATGTTGTAAGCCATATCATTCAATGAACGATGGTTGGGAGCATGGTGTGTGGGACATGAAGTTTGGTTGTGATATGCGTGTTTGTTGAATATGCATGCTGATAGGTGTTGTTTGAACCACCGAAGGTTAGCGTGTGAGGCACACCATGTCGTATGCCATGCCGGCTAATTATCGGTAGATGGGAGCATGGTATGTGGGACACCTCGTCTTGGGTACATGCGAAGTGGCAAACATGTCACTGCATGTGATGTGATTATATTCATGTAGTTGTGCAATGAATGTTACGGCTTTGTTGGGTGGAAAGTTGGTTATAATTGTTATAAACATTCGAGTATTTCAGTTACGTTGGTGATGTGTTAATGTTGATATTCCTTCGGGTATTGTGGTATTATGTTGAGCATTTCTATATCTCACACACTCTGGCTTTTCTTTTTGGTCTGCCAGGTAGCAGGTTGCTTAAAATGGGTCCACTACCGGTCCTTGTGTTGAGGAGTGTTTGGGCTAGCCTTGGATGTTGTGGATGGTTGAGCTTGTTGTAGGTAGTTGAGGAAGAAGTTGTTTTGTTTAAGTTGTAATTAAGTTGTCGGTGGACATGTTGATGTTTGAAATTTTCTAAGTGTTGTAAATCGAGGTTGTAGTTGGTTGGTTGACACGTTGACTCATTTTATATTAAGGTGATAAGTCTTCCGCTGGGTGTTTATTTCTGACAGGTTGTAAGGTGTGTTTTGGTCTTCTGTGTGAAATGTCACGTGGTCGCGCCAACTCGGGCCCACTTTGGGTGTCGGGGCGGGGGTGTGACATTTAGTCCTTGGAGAGTAGCAAATTCCATCTTTTTTTAAAAATATTTGGAAAATAAAGCAGCACATTTGGTAGACCAAAAACTTAATTTCTTATTATAGGCCTGCCACTTTATCTTTTCCCAGTATGAAATGGTCCACATAAGGTAGTGTTAACTAAAAGGATAAGCAATTGGATCCTAGAACAAAGACACATTTGATTGTTAATTTCAATGTGGCAGATAGGTAAAGGCATATATTTTCATGGACTATGCAAGCAAGATTGGTTGGATTAGCTCACAAAATTTGAACATCACATAATCTATAACTTAGTAGAAGACCAATTACCTTGACTTGAAGCCTTAGGTGTATTACCCAACTTGAAATGCAGAAATTGAATAAGATCTCTGTTCATCTGCTTCAAGTTTCCATGGCTTGATAGGATTCTCCGGCTGGAGGCTGGATTCTAGTCTATGTCCACTCATATACAGAATTGGTGAAGGATCACTGTTCAGCTTTGAGTCCTGGGAGAATAATTCATATTCAACATAACCACATTGTACAATTGTATCATAATAAGTCTAATGCATATAGTCTACAAAACACAAGCCTTTCAAGAATAGAATCAACATAATTGATGAGCACCCAATATTGCAGATATTTGGTGCGACTAGTCCCGCTTTAAGTTGTTTTATCTTATGTTTATTTAGCTTTTATAGAGATATTGCACGTAAGGTGTGCTTTTGGTAATTTCAGGTAAAACGTGCAAATAAGGCACGTTTGAAGGCCAAGGAATGCTCCGGAAGCTTCTAAGTACCCGAAGACCCTGTCGGCCCCCTAAAATCTGTCTAAGTATGGAAAAATGACTTTCTGAAAAAGTTTCGATTTTCGAGATAAAAAATGGCGGTAATTGATCCTTGAATTTTTCTAAGAGTAACTACAAAGTTACAAGGTTTAATTTGAAGAGCAAGGTCATGTTTTGAGCCATTTTCTCCTGTGAAAAATGTGCAGTTTTCCATTTTGTACTAAAAGTAGGGGGTTGACATTTTGATTTAAATGGAATCTTGAAATTCTGGCAATGCCATTGTTTCCAAATGGGGGGTACTTTCTTATTTTCATTAAATAAATTAAAGTAAAGGAAAGGTAAAAGAAAGGTTTAAAATGTAGCCTTTACTTAACTTTAGAGAATGAAAATAAGTGCTGAGAAGCTGAATAGTTGCTGGAAGTTGTTTGCTGAAGCTGAAGCCTGAGCCTGAAATCTGCAGTTTTGAAGAATGTTATCGATAACATTCCATTTGTTATCGATAACATTGGTCCTATTTTGGTGTTTTGAAGAATGTTATCGATAACATTCCATTTGTTATCGATAACATTGGTCCCATTTTGGTCCAGAAGTTATCCAGACCTGAGGGTATCGATAACATGTTGTTGGAGTTATCGATAACTCTTTTCTCCGGGGAAGAATTTGAAGGATGTTATCGATACCTTTGCTTATGGTATCGATAACATTGGTCTCCAGCAGATATTTTTACTGCTTTTTGGACTTTCCATTTATGGAATACTTGCCACTTTTGGCAAGTTCAGGGATATTTTGAGGAGAGAAAAGGCTGCCTTGTATAAATAGGCCTCTCTCTCTCTCTCTCCCCCATATATATAGATAGAATAGGTAGATATTTATGTTGAAAGTCTTTTTATTCCTAGAACTCCATTTTCATTGTTTTCAAGCTTTTGTCTTTAATTCCTTAACAACTCAAGTAAGTTTAGTTCGTTTATTGTTTTCTCGTTTATTAATGTTGTAGCTACTAGTTGGATCTTTATATAAATCAAGTTTATTTCCATTTCTATCGGTTAATCATGTTTTCTTTCTTGAGTATAATTTCTAGTCTTTTTCCTATGAGTGAGTAGTTAATTGGTTCGGTCATGGGGTGAGATGAACCCTATGGATTAGTCGTTTAAATGGTTTCGCTTAAACTTTAGTTCAATTTCAAGGTTTTGAACGAATTAAACTCATGATTTCTAGTTTTGATCATGGGGTTGGTGGCTTCTTTGATCAATGAAGTTTATCGCCTTGTGCTACGAGCTTGACAATCCTACGCGTGCGAACAATCTATTTTCGTCTCTCACTTGCGTTAAATGAGTTTAGTTTGAATTAATGCCTTGAGTTGAGTTATAAGTAGTCTTCAGTTTTTAATTCTTCAAGTGGAATCCGGACGGTTTCGGTTCACTCATGAGTTAGATGAAGGAACCGTTTTGTGGCTAAGTCGTGGGTAAATCAATCCCTTTGACTTGACCCTCTTTAATCTAGTTTAATTTCAAGTTCAATTCCGTTAATCGAATCAATCACAAGTTGGCTGCTTGAAAGCCTTGCTGTGTACTTACTACCTAATCCAAATTTGCTAAAGACGACTTCTCTGTGGGAACGATCCCGGTCTTACCGGTTTTATATGCTTTCAACGACCTAGCCCTTTGCTCGGGTGCAAACCTTATTCGGAGGATAGGTCCCGCTTAAGCAATAATACAGAAATTGACCAGAAATTTATGAATAAAACGTGTACTACTCTCAACAAAAATATAATAGGTAAGTCATGGTCAGTTTGATTTATGTTAATGGAACATCTTTAGAAACAATCCATCCATTTTCAAGATAAAACAGCATGTCGCCTACACCCATAGTTACAAACAAAACCACCCTATTTAAAAAAAAATGCACAATAGGAAAAAGTTAGCATTGGAATCAATGGGTGCAATATTGCTGCTAAATGAAATGATCTTAACAATGTCCATCCATGAAAGATGAAATTTGTTATATATGTCTAATACAAACAGTTCAACAAAAGAAGCATACCTTCCAATTAGAGTAAACTAAAGTCTCATTAAGATCTGGCACAAGAGTGAACACATGCTGCTCCAGTGGATGCAAATCTGGAAGAAGCTTATCTGAGAGAGGTTACAAGGAAAGGTTTGGCTCTGGACAAGATTATGCAACCGGACGTGTTCTTCAATTTTACTCTTGAGATCCAAGCAAAGTTCAATGGATTTAGTTGGCACTGCAATGGGGGGGGGGGGGGTGGGAATAAATGCAATTAGTGGTGATACATAATAAATAAGACCAAGAATGACAAACATAAGTAGCAGGATACATCATTCACCTCTTGATGATAGTTGAAGAACTCAGAGTAATGTCATAAAACTAAAGGAACCAATGAAAAAAGGCTGTGAAAATTTCAAGGACTTGAACAGTTCACGGGAATTTTAAAAACAAAGCTAATTTGCTGAACTGAAAGTGTGATCATGAGTTAACATATCAGAAAAAAGTATGCTCAAGGGATAGTAGCGGGCCACATATTCATGGATGGGACACAATTGCACCTCAATTGCAAATGTTGCCATCTAGGTAATTTGGTCTTTTCGGGTTAGGGAAATAAATGAAGAAAACCTTAAAATTTTTGCATGAAGGATAAAATAAAATATAAAATCAACATTGTTATGTAAGAGAAATTCCCATCATAGTTGTAAATAGAATACTACACACTTTTCTACGAAATTATTGGACCAATCCTATTCATCCAGAAAAAGGTTCTCTCCTCAATGTACTTTCTTAAAATCTTCTTTTTTCCTTGTGCATTTTGAAATTGCACAATTTTGGCGTGGGTAGTGCCACATAGATACCTCCAAACAATTTAGCTTCTATCAAGAAACTACGGAGCTTTTACAAGTCAAAAACAGATAAATGCTCGAAAAAGTATTTCGGATCCATTCGGGAATACATTCTCTTCAGAATTTCAGGTTGCAATGGATCAACCTCGTCAAAATAGACATCACCAAATACAAACATTATCTAAAAAAATTGATAAAATATTTTAGTCTATAGATGTTAGGTGACCTAATATTAGTCTTGATTTCGGTCAATAATAGCTCACTTCTAGAAATAGGTATATTATCTAAAAAAATTGATAAAATATTTTAGTCTATAGATGTTAGGTGACCTAATATTAGTCTTGATTTCGGTCAATAACAGCTCACTTCTAGAAATAGGTACATATACTCTGTGTGTGTGTGTGTTTTCCACTGAACCAGACGAAGGCAAGGAGAGGGGGAGGCGTGACTTAATATCGTTCACGGTTTTTTGCCTAGGTTTTTAAGACAAAATTACCTCATTCTTAAAATCAGTGGCAGTTCAATTGAGGGGCAAATGTGTCCCAAATTGAAAAATGGTATCCGAAAAACTGCTTCTCCTCCAACGCATCATTGGCACACTTTCGTATTTGAGCTCCCACATTTGTAGGCAACTTTCTAACAGGTTCCAGCAACTGTGCCCACTCGGGAATATTATCATCACTCAGAGCAATGCTTTCACAAGCACCAGTTGCATCAGACCCCTCATCATCTCTACTAAGCATATCATTCTCTCTGCTAAAAAAACCAAAAATATTCTTCATAGCCTGTTCAAATTACTAAACAGAAACCCAAGTCAGCTCATCAGCATGAGTTCATCCCCCACCGACCAGAAATAGTGAAAAAAGATTGAAAGATTACAGCAATAAAACCTCATCCAAAATTAGCGGCGTTTTGTATGCAAGGGTAACAGAACCGATACAGCTATAATGGAGAAAGAAACTTGTACATAAATAGAAGGATTAGACATATGAGGAGCATTTCAGATGTAGTGCTTTATCCGAATGCTTGGCATGTGACATATATGTCTGAATTAAAGGAATTGGTAGGTGCAATTGTGCAAACTCCCTTGACAAAAGTGGAAAAGCAGAATCAAGTCTAAGAGCAACAACCTTTGGAAAAAATACGGAAGGTTAAGATGCTATAAAAAGTTTTACCCTCCCAGCAGCCTCTATTAATAGAGGCCATAATATCCATTTACCCTACGTATCTGAAGCACTGAACCAGTAAGCAGTGTAATTTTTTATTTCAGCATCTCCCATGGTATCAAATTCCCGTGGTATCAAACTGTTTGATCACAGCAAATGTGAAAAGAGAAATAGAAGTAGATGTTTGATACAATATCTTTCTGAAATTTCACCCAAATCAATTGCATGAAAAACAAAAATAATATTTAAGAGCTGTGCTAAGTCCCCATGGATAGAGAAGGGTATATTCATAGACTTTTCTATCCTCAATCGGATTTTTAGACTAAAGAACTCTTCGGCACGTAAACTACCTGTCTATTCTTATCAACAATCAATCGACAGAAACCTGAGTTACATTGGGATTGCCCACAAATCAATTGGAAGGTTTAATTTACATAATTATAGTCTTTAATTTACACAAATAATATTATAGTCTATAATTTTCATTGTGCACTTGCCTGTTTGTTGTTTATCATAGATTCTCTGTCTTCTGTTATGCCCTGGAATTTTCAAGCTTCAAGGAACACTTGCGCCGTTGGGCGTGGGTTTGCTCGGTAATTCACTTGCGGCGCTGGTTGGAATATAGGGAGAGAGGGTTCCATGCCTTCTAGTTGAGGAAGTTGTGGGACTAGGTGGTGCCAGCTTTGGTCTTGAGATCAACCTCCATTCCCTCAAATCTATTGCACTTGTTTTTTCTCCGTGACCCGTACTGGGAAAACACAATGCCGAACGGCTGAACAATAAAAGCACAAGCAAAGTCCAAAGTGAAAACAACAACTATCGTAACAAACTACAAGCGCTGGACAAATCGAAGAGAAACACGCCGACAACAAGGCCAAGAGCAGAGCATAAGGAAAACAACAATCAGAACAGTTACCTGTCGACGGCGATCGGCAGCACAGAGGAATGAATGGAACCTGTGCAACTCGCCCAAAACTCCTCTCTCTCTCTCTCTCGCTCTCTCTCTGTTTGCATCTGAAGCAGACGGATGAAACGAAGAGTGGGAGGGGGAACGTGGCCTAATAACATCCAGCTATTCTGCCTACCCTGAAAAGACCGAATTACCCAGATGGCCACGTTTGCACTGTCTGCAATTGAGGGGCAAATGTGTTCCAAATTGAAAAATGGACACCGAAACTCTCCTTTTTATACTAGGTTAGCTGCGCGTGCTAGCACGCAGAATGTCGTGACTATTAATTTTGTGTCTGTGATGTGTTAGTATTATGTTTATTGAGGAAGTTTTAGGTGTATATGTACTTTTGGTAAACTCTAGTATGCTCTTAAGGCTAAAGTTGGATAAACATTTGAGGGAATATCTAGGTTTTGAATTTGACAATATTGTTATGCTGGAGCAATATCATCAAACAAACACAATTTGATGGGATTGTTAACCACATTCAATTAACCTTAATTTATGCCAGAATAATTTAAAATCAAGACATAAAATCAGAATAGCTAATATCGTCAAAATGAGACCGTGGCGAGCTCCTTTCTTTTCACACGAAGATTACATAGGAGGATTCTGCTTTGTTAACAAAGCAATCCGAAAACTCAATTCCAACTCTAAGTTTACAATTTACTTTCTACACTTTGCCGAATTTTTAGACGTGCTAGAAAATACAAATCCAAAATCGTAGCCAACAAAAGTGAAACATGACATTCCTAAATCCTTATGTTGATATCCTAATAAAAACTTATAACCATATGTCTTCAAATCTCTCATCCATTTCGTGCATAGAGCCCTGCTAATTCCAGTAGGCACAAGATCAACAGGCCAAAGATCTCTGGTCGATCACAACAACACCCAAACCACAACAGATAACAGAAATTTTTAAAAGCTTAAAATTCAAAATCAAATCTTGTGAATCGAAGAAGAAACCGATAAGAAAGGCGTTGAACGCAGGAAGAAACTGAACTGATCAATAGGCCAAAGATCTCAGGTCGAATAAGCCAACATCTCATCCAATCGGAAAATCCACGGTGAAGAACTGAATGTACAGCAACCGATCGAAAAATTCACGGCGAAGAACCCCTAATATCTCCTCACAATCGCCTGTCTAGAAACTTCCTCGCTCTCTCACCGTCTGGAAACATCCGTCCGAGATTATAAAGGAAGAGAGAAAGACAACGTCAGCAACCTGTGTGAACGGGAAAAGACGAAATTGCCCTTAACAACAAAACAGGCAACCGCCCAATCGAGGGGCACAATTGGAAAAATCGGACAAATTATGGGAGACATTCCAATTGCTTTTGTTCTCTTAGTTTTAAAGCTTTAGATAATGGTAGGATATGGTTTTCCAATTTCACCCTTAAATTGTTAAAGATTTTTTGATAAGTCTGTTAGTTTTTCTACCAAAAAATAGAATGTAAGACATAATCGAAGGGCAAAGTAAGAAGACGAAAAAAGAAAAAGAAAGAAAGAGTAAGCGTTTTATACAAATGCCAACTTGACAGAGTAAAGTCTTAAGGGGCCAAGGTGGACAATGGCATCAATGTGTCATTTTCATTACAAAATTAGACAATACTTACTTTGGGACTAAATTGACAAAAATCAATAGTTTAAACACCAAATTGAGATTGTGAAAATTTATTAATTATGGATATAAACCCTCGAAGTCGATTGTAACATTGCCTCGCCCGCTTTGCATCAAAATATTAGTAGTAAACAAATTAAATCAATCTAATCAACTGGTTCAAGGTAAATAAGAGGAACTACTAGACAAAGTAGTGGTTCTAGATTTGAATGTGCCTTTGCTACTAACAACTTTACATCCTACTTAATCATATCATGACCACTGCATCCTACTTAATCATATGACCAGAATATGTTTTTCTATTGAGTACAACTGTACAACACCTGCATATGATTTTTTTTTTCTTTTTTTCCGTTAATTATAATCTACTCTATCCTAGGAGACTTGAGAAGAGGAATGAATGCTTATGGGAATCGAACCCTGCTCATGTGTATGGGAGTATAAGGGAGCTACCAACTACATTTCACTCCACTTACTATGCATATGATTAGTAGACATATGTACTGCATGTCTAATAATTAATTATGACTGTGTTTTTCATTTATAATAATCTGTCAACTGCAGAACTGATATATATATATATATATATATATATATATATATATATATA
>BPLS01000145.1:5854915-5890514 GCA_019656275.1 Rhododendron kiyosumense | reverse complement strand
TATATATATATATATATATATATATATATAAAATCGCTTTTGGGCTTTATCCAAAGGTCCATTTTGGTCTGTTAGACTTGATTATTGAAATATGCCATGGGAGACAAGGTAGAGGAATTGCACGTTGGCCAGGTAGTAATTGAAGAATGGCCCGGCCGCCTCTTTCTTTTCATTGATCACTATCTCATTCTGCTTTACTTGCGCGCACAATTATGATTAATCCCTAATGCTTATTTCTCTTAATTTCTCCCCACTCGTTGGTGCATCATGTTTTCCTGACGTAATTCGGTGACACGTACATTATTCCCAAAATTCAGTCTCTGTTTCAGGGTTGTGAGGTTACCATAGAAGAAAACACTGTTGGTTGGGTAGGGGCACTAGGGCATGCATCCTTGTGGGTGGGCTTCACGAGAAACTTTTGTCCAACTTAACACAATTGAGCGTACGTTCAATTCCACAACGGGGTAGCCTCCACGGCAGTATTACTTCTCGATCATTATGGAAGATGGCTAGGTGGTTAATTTTCACACAGAAACATGCATGCCAACTCGAGTCTTATGGCCCAACTCTCGGCACTGCGTGATGGCCTTATCCTCACTAGGGAAGAAAACGTCAAGAAGCGAGAAGTATAAATACTTTTTTTTTCGACCAACCAGAAAATGCAGTTAATATATCTAAGAAAACATTACAACACAAGCAAACACTATCGGTCCGAAAATACAGAGAAAATAAAGAGCAAAAAACAAACAAAACAAAACAAACCAAAAGGCGCCTGGAGTCAAGACGCCGGAGTCGGACCCGCCAATCACACTCGTGAAGGTGGGTTTAGAGTGGCCAAGACTGGAGTGGTCAGGTATGGACACAGAGTAGACTCTCCTGGATGGACCCGCCGGACCAACTTAAGCTCGTTCCTGCCGCAGACTATAGGCTGAAGCCGCTAGAGACACCGTTACTGTCGCCGTTGAATTGGTTCCAAGAAATCAGATCTAGAACCGTAGATCTGGCTCCTGACTCCAAAAATGATGGGAAGAGGGGGAGGTCTGATTTTCCTGAGGAGAGAGTCTTAACCACCTCACAACCATGGGCCTAGAAAGAAAACATGAGGAGATGAGATGTCTGGAGATGGGGGATTGAGAGGAGAAGAAAGATGGTGGGGGAGGGAAAAAAACGAGGGGGGTGGAGGCTGAGGAGAACCCACCCCAGAGCTTCTCTTTCTAGCCTTAGAAGTCGATGCTTTGGGTGTTACACAACTCATTACGCATCAAAATACCACAAACCATCTCATTTGGTAATGTTTTGTTTGATTGCAGGTCCCTTGTGGAGGAGTTTGAAGCTATGACTATCAAGCATGTCTATCGTGAAGCAAATAAGTGTGGGAATGCGTTGGCAAATAATGCTCTAATCTCAGTGGAGGATTTATATATATTTACCTAACTATTCCACTTTGTAGGGCTGTTACTCGAAACCGGAAAATCGATCGAAACCGGAAAAACCGGACCGGACCGAATTTTTTAAACCGGTTGAATAATTTCGATTCGATTCCGGTTTATTAAATTTTATAAACCGGAAAAATAATTTCGATCCGGTTTATGTGTTTTAAAAACCGGTTGAAACTGGACCGGTTATATATATGTATAATACATACATACATACATACATAGACACACACACACACACACATATATATAAAACATAGGGGAGGGCTTGAATTATGGGTTTTTGGTTGATATTTTGTATTATATATTGGTCTAATAAATATATTTATTATATAAAAACTGTTTTATATTCTTAATTATGTTTTTATGAGTTTTTTTTTTTATGTATTGGGCTCAAAATTGATCCTTTTTTGCTAGGCCCAAAAAAAAGGGTTGAATTAAAGATTTTTGGTTGATATTTTATAGGTTGAATTGTGAATTTTTTGATGTGTTGGACCCAAAATGTGGCTCATGAATGGAAATCGGATAAACCGGACCGGAACCGGTTTATCTCAACCGGTTCCGATTTCTAAAAATCTCAAACCGGATAATCGGTTTCGACCTAAAAATACACCCAAACCACTATGAGAATACAATCATTTGGACAGAACATGGGGCTGTCTCCAAACTATGATTTTCTTTGGTAAACCACAAACATAGAGTTCTCTCATCTGGTCAAGTCCTTAATCAGAGATTGATCGACAACAAAGATAATCAGGAGCAGTTAATAAGATATTCCAGGCATCAGTTGGACCGAATTCGATTGATATGGCACTGATACATGCAGATGGACCTAATTTATAGGTGTACTTGATGCATACATATTCTAGAGGCTGGTTCTATGAGGGCTCCATCTTCATTGCTTGGGAGTAACACCCATAAACTAGTCTAGTTGGGTTTATCCAGTTCGCCGAAACATACAACTTTCATTTATGGCAGGTTTTAGGTTTGAATCTCAATAGATAGATAGTAGACTACCAATGAAATTGCATCAACTCCCCCAAGCTTGAAATGTAAGGGACCGATAGTGCATGTACTTGGAAATTAATGGGACCAAGCCAAGGAACCGTCGTTACCCAAAATTAGAAAAAAAAAAGCATATGATATCGGTTTTTTTTTTGGTACATCCTTCATCTGCCATGGAAGATTATCCACACTTCAACAAAATGCTACGGGCCGAGATGGAAGGACACAAAACCCCATCCAATGGTTATGGATCCCTCACACGTCGTGTGGAACCCACATGTATCGGAAGCTCCAAACACCTCTGTATCTGCATTTGTATCCCTACATGTGTCTATAGAATTACTCACACTTAAACCTACACTTATCCTTTCCAACAAAAACAAACCCTACACTTACAACCAGTTAATTGAACTCAAGAATGGCAACCCGCACGAACCGTTGTTTAACCGCACCGTATGAACCGTTTAGTTGGGTTTTTAACCAACATTTTACTTATCTACGCTACATATATACAACTCTGCATACTGACACCTCTGTTAGGGTTTCTGTCTAAAATAATCCGCCTCACTCTCTCTCTTTGGACTCATAGTAGCAGAAGACAGCAAACGACTCACAAAATGAAAGAAGTTAATTAGTATCGGTTAAGAGACTGTGTACGGCTCGAATTTTATCAAGTGTCGAGACGCCTTTCATGGTTCCAAAATTTCAACTTATGAATTCGACTTTGTGATTCGAACAGTTTGAGTCAGAAAATAGTTTGTCGACTAAGAATACGTGGGCTTTGTTTTTTCATCAAAAGTATATGTACCTTTAAACACTGAGATGTTTGACTTGTAAAAAGATTAGCTGGACCAAACGGAAGGGTATTAGTTAAAAGTGTGAAGTGCTAAATGTGTATTGCTTGCCATTTGAGTTCTGTACTAGTCATCAATCTGTACTGAAAACGTATTCATGGTTGCTAGGTTTCGGTGAAAAACAGTACCAAACTGAAAAACCGTAATTTTGGTTGTTTAGATAAAATGAAAACAGTCGGTCTTGGTTATGGTTTTAGGTATTTGTTTCGGTTTTGGTTTTGCCAGTAACTGGAACTGCACCATTGCCATCTCTAATTGAACTATGAGTGGTCATGACCAGCTGTGATGACATTGGCCATCGGCCCCAGTGCTGAGTCAATTCAAGTCATTACAATTAGCCTTCCAGTATTGAGAGGTTACAATTCTAGACTCCACCTTCTCTCGTACATTATGCAAGCCTTGGCAGTTCAGCCATTTTTGTTCAGTGATGAAAGACCCTTGGAAACAACAAAAAAGGGAAACATCATGTTTAAGTGTTCTACGAACCCATACAACAGATTAGATTTGCGCAATAAGCTACGACGACAGCACCGTGTATCTTTCTTCCACACTGCCCAAAAACAAAAGAACAACATAACAACGACAACAACAAAACCACGTAACTACGCTGGCGCAGAGCACGAAACTGAACACCACGACAGAATTTGAGCGCCTTCTAACTACTTGCGCTTGAAAGCAATAACAATAGCAGTGCAGTTATCTTTGCACAGGCGCTCCCGGACAGCTTCCCTAACAAGGCGTCGGCTCACAGCTGCAACTGCCAAGCCCTCCTGCCAGACAATTGCAAAGGTTGAGAACTTGAGATAGCTTCTCTTAAAATTCTTTCAAGTATCATTAAGCAATAAGCATGGCCAACTGCAAAGAGACACCTCACATAACCCAACAACATACAGGCAAACATAGAGTGTCTCCTTTAGGAAACTGAAAAGAGGGGAGAAGAAAACAGAACAGGGGAAGATTTTCCCTCTCCGTCTTGTCCTACTAGCAAAATCATTCATTTGCTTAAAACCTCACAAACCGAATCCGATATGGTAAGTGACTGTTTCACACCTCAGTGGAAAACAATTAGATCCATTATCGGAATCTTACTAGTCATATTGCTTTTACTCCTCGAAAGCAGAATTTGAAGGACAATGATATCAGTAACTGCATGAATGGGATGACCCACCAGTTATTAACCCAGTAACCTATCAAAGTGGTGGGCCTATGAACATCTGCCCAAAGGCTTCAGTTCAAGTTACTTGGTATGCTAGTCTGGTAGTTCAATATCAACACTTAAAAGTCTCATACCCACCCGGTGTGGGATGAAAGGGATATTGCAATCAATGCAGTTGGTCTGACCAAACACCACATTACTCCTATGAGAATGGAAAAAAAGTAGGAAACTCAAAGATGCATTCAAACCTTTAGACTGATGCATTAAAAAAATGGGACGATCAAAGATAAATCTAAACCTTTAGCAGCTTGTGAACAAACTCAACAGCATCAGATGGTCCAAATACCTGAAACCCAGAAGCATCAACTTTACATTAATAATAAAACTTGAAAAATGCCCCGACAGAATAGATTAAGAATTAAGGCAAAAGAGACAGTCAGAGAAGATATACCCCCCACAGGCCATCGCAGCCAAGAATAATGAAGTGGTCTCGGTCTGTAAGGTTAAAAGAATGAATATCTGGTGTTGCGATGACACCCACCTGCAGTTCACTTACTCAGTTCGGCATGAGTGCATCTTAAATTCTGAAGGATTCAAAGATCAAGAACAATGAATCAACTTGCAGAGACATGGAGCAAAGGTGGTAAGCATAATTCTCATCACCGGAAGAAAAGGGACTCAATGTAGAAAAGTCTGGGTACCAGTGTTATCGTTCTTTCCTTCACGGCCTTTTCCTAAGCAATAAATAAGTGACATTTTCTTCATATCTCATGTTCTTCCACATTTCTTTAACCTTAATTTACTAGATCTCAAGTCATCCCCAGGTTGTTATTTTTTTGTGCACATAACCCCAATTTTCCGGCCAAATTCCACATTTGAAATGTTATCCGCTAACAATTTCTATCTGATGACGTATAAGAAAAACGAAGAGGGGTTAGGGAGATAAGCCAACTTTCGACACATCTTAAAAGTTCTGAAGTGCTCCAGCCTTTCTAGTAAGAGCAAAGACTGAAGTAACAGATCTGAGCCATCTGAAAGTATAATTTTCTGCAAAGTTATCCTCAAAGCACATCAGGTGGTGACAACACTAGATCAATATCAATGACGGAAATATGAAATAGAAAACAAAGAACAAAAAATAGATGCCATCATTATGCTTACACATTGGAACAAACTACAGGCAAAAATACACATGTGTGCACGTGCGTGAGCGTGCGCGGACACACAGAGACACACATACATACATCAGGAAACCAAAGTACACATTAGGATAGGAATGAAAGGCCAGATTCCATGTTGAGAAATAAAAGATTTGCCTAACAAATATTATTACGAACCTTTTCTTTTTTTCTCTTTGCCTTCAAAAATTGTCTAAATGAGAGAACTAACATACCTTTTTGAATTGCCGATCACCGAAGGCCCTGGAAACTTCGAGCCGGCCTAGAAGTCGTCCATTAGAACTTACAGAGCCACCAGCCTGAAAATCAAGCACTTATTAACAAAATGTATAATAACGTTCAAGGTAACTGAATTAACGAATTAAAAACTCCATAGAAGAATTAAATACGCAAGGAGCGAACAAAGACTGCTTCCATAATAGAACTCTTATCCCTGAAGATATTTTGAATTACCAAATGCAATTTTTGGACCTACGCATCATCCTTTTATTCAGTCAACACTGACAACTGACAAGCTTGTCAATATTCTACTTCGACCTTCTATCTATAATAGGAGAGAGAATATCATCTGAAAAGTCTCAATTAGCCACTATGGGGCTGCAACGGGCGTCATTTTATTCCAAGGTTTTAAACTAGCTTTGACATATCACCTAAAATCTCATCGCTAAGGAGCAAGGACCGCCACTTTTTCAGTTAAACAGATCCGGATTTTTAAGCATAAAAAGATTAAAGGTACATGCTCAGCATAAAAAGATTAAAGGTACATGCTCCATTCCGCATAATATAGGATTTGAGCTTTATTTAAGCATATAAAGAATCAAATGTTTTAAAGTAACTGATATATTAGAATTTTTATGTTTCTCTCTATCTGTCCTTTTTTTTTTTTTCAAACAGAAGTATTAAGCATCATTTGAAGCTTTTAGTTACCATTCGAAGTTATGTAAATTATTTTTTTCCATCAAAATTACCCACATCATTGATAACTCAACTGATAGAGTGAACATGTCAAAATGAGCCCTTTATTCAGTTACAAAATGAAATCCACATTTCCTGAAATACTCTGAACATCTCACTCCTTATCTTCCTACAATTTCCTTAACTATATGAATGAAACCCCACTGCCTGCAATATTCTCACAGCTACGGCGATATCAACATACGCTGAACCTATATGCATACGCAGCCCTCCTCGTTGCACCACATGTGCGCCCTTATCTTTTCTCTATGTCAGAAACAAAAATGTGCAGATATGACTCTCTCTCTCTCTGCTTATTGTCAATTCTGATTCTTCATTTCAAAACTCTGGAAGTCTGTTTTTTATTTTTTCTTCTCAAAGTAAAAGGACCTGTAGTTGAGAGTGGTGGTTGCAATTTGTGTGTGCATATGTATGTGAGTTTAAGAGAGAGGGAGAACATCCTAACAAAGAGAGATTGACAGCAGAAATTTTGTGAAGGATAATTAATTTCTTTCAGGTTATGTTTTACCATGAACTAATCCACTGCTTAAAGAGGAAAGAAATGGTGGAAGGGTGAAAAACAAATTTGAGTCTGAGTGTCTGACTCATCGAATCATAGTCTACGAATAATCTACATACGTTAGACTTGATTTTGGGAAAACAACACATTTGACAATTTCCTATAGCAGAAATAGAATATTTGCAAACGTGACATTGTGTTTGTAACAGTAGAGTAAAAAAGCAGCCTCTAGTTTCATATGTTGTTCTTCAATCTTACTGGAACACTCAAAATTTTTATTGTGATTCATCCCCATTTCATGCCACGGCTTTCTTTGTAATTTATCCTAGTAAATTGCACAAGGTTCTATACTGCAGTCACTGCAATGATAATCACACTTCACTCGCCTCCTTGGATATTAAGGAAAAATTAATCTTCAGAATCAGTTTCCCTATCAATGTTATTATCATCTGAATAACTGCAGATGCAGACTTGAATTATGAAATTTAAACTAAAGGCATCTAGGTAGTAATAATAGTAAACATCTAGTTAGATATAACAACATTTGATATTAGCTTTCTGGAATAAATGCCATCCATCCTAGAGTGCTCAAGAAAATTGTAACCTATAAATCTGCAATGGATTTAATAACGTCAGATTCACGGAATACATGACGAGAATGCAGTATGTTGCTATCCACAATTCCCATTGACATAGACCTTACCTTCTGAATTCGTGCACGTTCCTGTGGGTAGATGGCTTTGTGTTCCCTTGTCAAAACAATAGCCTTCAATGGAGTTACTCCATCTAAAGTATTCTTGAAACCATCAGCAGCAGATGACCGCGCTACAACTGCTTTTGCATCCCCAATATTAGCAACAAACACCTAGAGAACATCGAGCAGAAGAAATATAATAACTTTCCCATGCATCCTTCAAAAAAAGAATATAAGAACACTGCAACAACACACAAATATTTGCAAAGCAAGTTGAAAATTTTGTTCATATATTTGTCCTACATTGACATACCTCAGTTAAAAGTAAGAGAGCACATATATTTGTCCTAAATTGACATATCTCAGTTAACAGTAAGATAGCTCTTTCATTAGCCAAGAGTCAATCACACTTACTAGGGGATTCGGTTCAGCACTAGTCCATTGAACATCTAGAGGAGCAACCTATGTCACCACAATTCATGTCCTTTTCAATGCTTTTGTTATCCAAATTTTTTTCTTCTATTGATCCAAGGATATTTATGAATCATGAAATCAGGGAGAAGAATGAAATTGAACATAAACAGTAACATCCTGAAGAAATGATTACCTAACCAAGACAAATTCATAACCTTCCACAATTGGAAAATGGGCACACCCAAAAAGGCCACCAGAACATCAGTTCCCAATGCCACCAATAAACAACATGCCACATAGAAAATGCAGAACAATGGGGGAAGAATAGAATCAAAGCCATACAAAAAACCAATAACAAAAAACTTTAGATGCACTCCATCCTAGAGAGAGAAACAGAACACGTAAAAGGGAAGCAAAGCCAGCTCTAGGTTCCGGGGGGAGGGAAGTGCAGTGGTGGGGGAGGAGGCGGCAACAACCACACCCCCCCCCCCCCAAATAAAAAATAAAAAAATAAGCATCCACCATCAATAAACATCCCTCCAGTCCCCCTCCGTGTGGAAGCCACAGAGCTCCGGTCCTCCGCCGCTGAGTGGCTTCCCTTCCCACTGCCGGTTGGCTCTCCAATCTACCCCCTCCCCGTCCGATCGGGATTCTTTTTCTTTTTACCTTTTCTCTGGTCGGATCCCATTCCCCTCTCCGTTATTCCCTTCCCCGTCCAATCCGATCGGGTTTCTTATTTCTGCACACTGTTATATGCATGCTTGTCTGCTGTTTTTTGTTTTGGGGGTTTTCGCTGATGCAGGCTTCTTGGGATCATATCTGCTTTTGGGTTGCTCGCTGCTGATGGATTAGACTTACCACGGTTTCGATTCTCTTGAGATGCATTAGTTTAAGTTTATTATGGTTTATTATAAGTTTTCAGTTTCTGCGTTGGGGTGGGTAGGTGAGAATTTGCGGTGGTGGTTTCTTTGCTTTTAGTAGTTCATTGTTCAATAATCACGGTTGAGCTTGTTTTCCTGCCTTCTCCACAAATTTCTGCACTGTAGTTGGTCACTCCGCCATCTAGTTGTACGATGTCTCTTTCCATGCACGCAGTGCTCTCTACTATAAGTGCAAAAAAAAGTCACTTGGTATCGGTCAGTCTATGTGGGAAGCCCCCGTCAATTGTTGAACTACCGTGATAGTTGTACATTGACAAGTCGCATGCGTAACTCCGACATCTAGCCATCTCATCAATTTATCACTGGTTTAACTTCATTTGATTTGTATGTGTTACTTGTCTCACTCATTTGTGTTAGGTCTTTTTATCAATCGTATTAGATGCACATGGTAGATTGTAATACTTCATATTAATGAATTTCTTGCCGTCCCATCCTTGTACACTTCCAAAAAAAAAAAAAACTTTAGACAAAGCATGGCAATTCTACATCTAGTGATTGTGCTTGGGGTTCATAGATAACATTTGCAACTCAAAACTAATTTGGGGACCGTAGGTTTCCTACCTTATCCCGCATCCCCCTCCCACAAGGTCCAACTAATGCAACAGAAAGGGACAAGTAAGGCCGAAATATCACCAAAATACAACTTACGAGTAAAGATCCTTACACACTACAATAAAGAGAAAAAGATTCATGATGATTTCAGTTCTCTATCGACCTTTGGTGGACTAGGAAAAAAAAAAAAAACTCAAAAGAAAAGGAAAAGATAAATACACATCAACTGACAAGTAACAGCTGATCATTATCACAACCAAATGATTAACTAGTAACAAAAATTTTGAGCAATGTGTCGGATAGAACCTTGGCCATACTTAATCAGATGATACCCTGAGAAAATACCATCTATTTTGAAAATAACTTTGCGATTGGGCAGCAGAAATCGTTAAGTATCACATGAGAATAAAAGTAAACTTACTGTTTGGCCTAATACCCAAACACATACAGCTGTAGCACCTTCCTGCCAACCCCCTGAGAAGAATATATAACCAACTTGTCAGAAAGAAGAAATTCTACTTCACCAGGATCTATCAAATGAATGCAAGACGACATAAAGTACAGAAACCATAGTAGAAAGATGTCTCTGTATATTTAGGCCAGGGATATTTTTTTACTAATCCTGTTCAACAAGGAAGCATCAAGCAATGTGTTTTAGCTTTTAATTTCCCGTAGACAAGTGCACGTCAAGGTTTCGAGGATTAAACTTAGGAGTAAACTTCTGTTATTAACATGTGAAATATAACTAATCAAAAAAAATTGTGGCGGAAAATTTGTGGTGGTTGCATGTGTGCATGTCCAAGATAGAAGGTTCAAAGCAAAAGGGGAGGGCGCTCCACAGGAGGGGAGCTATTTTTTAAACCCTGAATGCAGTTTTCTGCATTCTCAAAGCATGTCTAAGTAACACAATGTAAACTCTGATAACGACTAAGATTGAAGACCCAACATTCCCTCAAAGTTTCAAACTAAAACAACCATCATCTTGTCCAGAAACAGAAAAACAACCATGAGGGAGCCATCATCTATCCGTCATAGATGGCAACAATGGGCTGGAAAGTAAACAAGAGATGAAGAAACCACGCGAAAAACATTGCATAAGCTAAATGTCTCATGAGGGAGCAAGAGAGTGACGAAGAATGTTTTTAACTTCCCAGCAAAGAAGATTAAGGGAAAGGAAAGGAGCCTTCACCTTCCCTCTGGCCTTGCCATTTCCTTTCTGTCGATATGTGAGTAGAGACAAGGAGAACAAACGCGTCTCACTTCTTTATTACCCTTTAAACTACACAATTTCCTTAACCTTAAGCTGCGGCGCTGCTATGTACAAAAGGGTGGGGTCGGTTGTTATCATTAGTTTTTTTGTTCGTGAATGACCCTATGGTCGTACTTCGTGGAGTCGCCACTGACCTTAAGGCTGTAATAATAAATTCAAGAACCAACCTGCATCCTTTTCTTCCATGCTCAACCAAAAAACAAGGGGCAAAAAACACAATGTAGTTTCCCTAGAAGAAAGTTCTGCCATCTCCTACCCATGCATGTACCAAGAGGACCGTGAAAGAGGTTTAAAAGAGAAAACTCATCAGTTATTTGAGATTTCACTCTTATCAAAGATAAGACGAGAAATTCATAGCCATTGCACTCCAAATCATAAACTGCTAATGTTTGACACTATAACCAATATCAATACAAACATTACCAGGCCAAATTAAAACCCTAAATGACTCAACTCAGTATTAAGCATCCACATCCAAAACTATGAGTTGCAGTGTCTAAATCAAGAAGTAGATCCTCGTACAAAGCACTAAAATCACTTGCAAAAAGTTATTACTGTCTTCAACATGAAGCTCTACAATCAAGCAACAGAAATAACATCATCTAATCAGTGAACCATTTATTAACATGATCAAAGAGCGTATTTAAGGAAGACAATTTACTGGAATGCTTATTGTGTAGAAAGCAACTTAACAATACCTGCAGCACTTTCTTGAATGAGGGTCTCGTCAGTTCGTCGAAAGCCTTTGTTGTAAAGGAAACAGCAAATTAAATCTCTATTAACGACAAAAAGAAACGTAAACAAAAAACCAAAAGACATTCCACTTATAATCCACAATGAATAAAGAAGAGCACAAACTAACATACCATCAAGTATAGCTCTCTTGGCCGCTTTTACATCCAACTGCGATTTCATAGAGCATGATGAGTCAAACTTTGATTAGAGAAACCAATGTAACATGAAGCCATGGAAACAAATTTAAAAGCGTTTCAATTATTATGGTTTTGGGAGGATAAAATCCTTTTAAAAATGAGTCAGAGATTTCCAAGTGCTCACTAACAATTCAAATTCACAAGAAAAAGCAGAGAAACAATGTAGAAATTAACCAACCAACAGAGAGGAAAATCAGAAGAAAACAAAAGAAGAAAGGGGTACTGGTTTTTTAACTACTTCACAATTCTGTGGTGGCAGCAGTGGGGGTGGATTATTTTGGGTGAGAAGAGAGTGGAAAGGAGATGGGTGGGTGGGTGTGTGCTAATGGGGAAAGGGGCAAAATGGTCTCATAATTTAATGAATTCCATGTCATTGAAATTAGTTTGTAGCTCATGATAATAAAATAAACTATCCAATACCATTATGGGAGGAGAAATTAATCAGCATCAATGGGCACGAAGTTAAGACTAGCCATCATTAAACAAGTAAAACAATAGCCCGTGACACGTGACATTCCTACGAGCAGGAAAGACATCGGCAATACAGAGTTGCCAAACTTGGGATCAGAAAATCGATCACCCAAAGATGGTGTCAAGCGGAGAGCTAGGCACTGGGCACAAAGGGTGTCCAACCCTTAGTTACACGAAGCGGGAGCGGGGGCGGGGACGGGGGAGCGGATGATCATAAAAGTGTTGGAGCGCCATTGGGAGCGGTTAGGAAAAATTATTAAAATTATAAATATATTTTGGAATTTTATATTGTTAAATGTCAATATAAAAATATTATTCTACCACATAAAATATTAAGTTTCCAGTCATATTTCAACATTTTTATTGTAGCACATGATTACACAATAGAGCTCTTGTGCATATTAAGTAGGCATAAAAGTTAAAAGCATTAGTATGACTCTAGAAGGTTAAGATCAGATGTGCACACCAACAAGAACAAAACAACCTTAAATGTACCAATTGCAGCTTGAATCGTAAGTCTCTCAACCGTTTTTCGGGTGTAAGTTCCCGTATAGGTAAGGAACAAGTTCCCGTCGTCATTGGGACGAATTTCTTAGAGTTTCCTTCAACGGGAACGCGGAAGTGCGTTTCCGTCGAGAAACGTGGGCATAGTTGAAGGTTCCTGCAATTAAGGTCCAACCAAAAGAATTGTTGGCACAAAGAGTGCCCAGCCAAAGGGGTAGTCAGCAGAAAGAGTAGCCAAGAAGATACGAACCTTCTCAGATAAGCAAACAAAATGCAAACAAGACACAAGTAGCCACCTGTCAAAGAATGCTCAAATAATTTATTATGATTGGGAGCCTCTGACGGCATCTTGTTTTGCAGGCTTCAGAAGAGGGATGAAGGAAATTAGCGTGGTGTCAGGGCTAACCAAAATTTAACTCCAACACTTAGCATAACAAACATAAGCCCACCACAATATATATTTGAAATTCCCTCAGGGTTAGACACACATTGATTGATCAATTTATAAACATGTGTTTGTAAATTATTTATGAATTACGGAGTAATTTTGTACTAGATCCCCAACAGAGTCTGTCGAGCAGATAATAATTCGCTGAAATTTATGTACTCAATTTTCCTACCAGAAGATCTCTAAGAGAACCGTTGGTACTTTGATAGTTAGCTTGTGCTTCATGTCCATATAAGAACCATACGATTCACAATTTGGTTCACAATTCGATTCACGATTCGTGAAAAAACAACATGAATCTGTAGGTGAATCGAGCTTGGGATGGAGTCAGTGATGAACCATACAAGGATCCTGTTGCGATATAAGCTTCTACCCTATTAAATTAACTGGTAACCATTAAAAACAAACTTTTAATATACATAACCTACCTTTATTACTGGGAATGAATAGATGTCTATTCTATATGCTTTGAAAAATTTAACCGAATCATAAGGATTATTCGGAAAAGGATCAATTTTATTCATGATTTGACAACCTTCACTACAGGAATCTTTGATGGATATTCGACCGAAGGTGAGAATATATTCGTGCTTTACAAGTCCAAAATAATTTTGTTGGAAGATGGCGCGCTTATGATTGGCTGACTTCACAAAGTCCAAAGGGTAGTGTGTTTAAAAGTTCACCAACTAAGCATCTTAATAGCAAATTCCTATGTAAGGGTTCATCGACCAACCATAACTGCAATAATTTACACCATGTAAGTGATTAAGATCTGTCGACGGAGCAATAACTAAGCAGATCCCATAATTTGAGTACATTGACTAAGCGATCATCAAATGAATCATGTGCTTTGAGGGTGCCCAGGTTTTCACTTTTCACCCTAACTAATTACCTTGTATATGAAGCTTTGAACACCCACAAAATGCAGGATTACCTCACTTGGTCGGTAGACTCAAAATGCAAGATTAACTAAGAATTGCTCCATCAATGGACCAAAATCGGGAAACATAAGTAGCACCTACATGAAATATGCGCTGTGACGCCGTCGATGGACCCTTATCGCAGAACTGGTATAAAGATACTTAAACAGCGAACTTTAAACATGCTACCAATTGATCTTTGCGAGGTGGACAAATCATAAATTCATTATCGCACCAATTTCCAACAAGGTCATTTTGCACTTGAAAACCTTCAAAAATCATAAAATCCAAAATTCATTCTTACCATCAAATGTATCGGGTAAATCCATTAGAGATTCATGCAGCCAATATGAGCATGAACCTCCTATCATCTTTTACTGATCCTTCATTATGAAAATCGAATATGTAAAATGCCAGTATATGAAAATCAAATACATATAATGTCCGTGAACTCATATCTTCTTGAAGACCAAGATAGGGATTAGCATTAAAATATTCAAAAACTTCACAAATAGCATGTAAATACATACACATAAGATATGGGATCCCATACGTGGCATTTGGAGTACATAAATTTACTATCGTGATCTCACATTCTAGAACTACGAAACATTAATCAAAACAAAACAATTTCAAGGACATTTAATCCATAAATTTGTGAGACCAATTCACCATTTTCCCTACCAACAAACCACCACACCTTCCCCGGGCCGATCACTTTCTCTATCTCATCTCACCCAACAAACACCGACCCCAATTCCGCGTATTTGTGAGCCCTCTATATTGCATTCATATACTATTTACTTGTCGTTTGTTTTGTCAACATCAACATATATCTCAATCCCCTCTGTTTTTTCCCGCCCATTTTGTCGGCCACCCACCTCTACAGCTCTACCACAATCATGCTAATAGGAAATAATCTGATGAACAAAATAGAACTAGCCTAGTTGGCCACTCTTGTACCCTATCTACTTAGAGGCCAAGGGATCAGATCTTGCCGAAGGCTAGAATTGATTACTATTGCTCCTATACAGGACGGTTTCATTGTTAGTTTATTTCTTCCCCAGGGCTGTTTCTTGGATTGTTATGTATTGGACTTGACTTAGTTGTTTCGGACCTCACATGATTGATGCATCGTCCCATTATTGCAACTCTTGGAATGTAATTCTCATACCACTTGACAAAAAAAAATAATAATAATAATCTGATGGAACGAGTCCATGGCAGAAATAAGAGAAATCAGCACAGTTTCTTTAGTTCAGGGTCAAATGACATCCATGACCCACCAAATGCTTAAACATGCACAAAATAAGACCAAGCAAACACACCAACTCACGTGGTAAGCCTGCTGAAAGAACATCTCTATGTAAATGCTTCTGTGCATACTCAGCGGCTAGTCGACCTCCATGCCCATCATAAATTGCATAATGCGCACATCTGTCAGGAAGGACAAAACCGAACAAAGTTGGATCTTGGTTTTCAAGTTTAGACAGTGAATATTTTACTGAAAAACAGAAGCAGGACACCTCTGAGATATGGATGGGGAAGCACGGATCTAGAACTCATATTGTTTGATCAATATAATTTTGAAGAGGACATTATTATGAATGAGATAATGACAGTGATTGATATAATTTTGGTCTTCCCTCCCCCCAGCATTTCCATTAATACTATTCTTATCAATTGACCTTGTCGCGGCATCTATTGGTCTTCATTGTAAGTGACAGTGACCAAATCACAGAGTCTATTTTCCCTCAGCTTATCTTAAATTGGTGCTATCCCTACCAAATTCACTAATGTTTTCATCTTCCCATGCATCAACTGTTACATCCTCATGTCGGCCACACTCGTAAGTACATTATGACCCATAAAGCGTGGCTGACTGGTAGATCTGTTTTAACTTTAACCCTTTTAATTTTGTACCCCCCCTCCACCAGAAGCACTGTTGACATGGTTACAAATTCACAACCTCTCCATTCGTGTTGTTACATAACATAAATAACCAAAAGGTTCACTTTGTTTGGAGGGAAGTTTTGTAGCCTAAGCATTAGGGCTCTAATTATAGTCGCATTACGAGTTGTCTATATAGGCACGGAAAATGTCAAAATAATAATTAGAAGAAGATGCATTATTCAAAAGGTAAATATGAATAAGTGATGAAACTGAAGCAATTAAGCAAAGCGAATGTTATAGTTACATGGTTGTTACCTCAGTTTTCCAGGAAAGTCCAAGCTGGCGTCAGGAAGCACAACCCAAGCATCCTCCATGGTGTGTCTCGAACCCTTGTCTTCCGCCGCCTCTGCTTCAATTTGAAAACCCACTTCGTCCACATTTGGATTTTCCTCTTTACGTTCCGACGAACCATGTAAATAACTTTTCCTTTCGGTTCCTTCCTTTGAAGCTTCCGATCCTTGATCTTGTTGGCGGTCAAATGCATCATCAGTTCTCGGCTTCTTAGTGACCGAGCCAGAGTCACCACACTCGCCCTCTTGCTTATCCTTGGACTCAACGCTCAGGTTCTCGTTGTTTGCAGGTGAATTGGACTCATCAGACATTGTGCCAACACAAGTGTCTGAAACAATTAACACACCAACTGTAGTTGTTATGGCAAATAGACGGTCTTTGTTTGCTAGCTGTGAAAACGGAAGAAATGGTTTGACATTTGCGGAGGATTTTACCAAAAGTGAAGATATAGGACGTGATTTCTTTCTCGTCAAGAGAGCGAGTGAACCGAAAGTCTGAAACCCTAGTATATATGACTAATCATTTTATTTTTTATTTTTTATTTTTTATTTTTTACTCCCTTGATCTATCAATGGACACTGTTTCAAATTTTATTTTTTACTCCCTTGATCTATCAAATTTTATTTTTTACTCCCTTCATGTATCTCCACCGTGTTTCAATTGAACCCCGGATCTATAAAACGAGACACATCATCTCCCCTTGATCAAGGACTTCTTGTGAGGGATTGTCCCTAATTCATGGGTCAACGAACAAAAAGGTGCGATTGAATTATGGTAGGGATTAATTGGTGCGAATAATCTATCATATGAGTTCCTATTATGTTTATACCCATTTTTTGCCCCAAATCTTAGACTAGCACTGGAGGGTTATTCAATTAACTATGGAAAAATGACCGATCGGTCCTAGTTTTCTATTTCACGGTTAGGCGGATACTTCCCAAATAAGTGCATGTCTCACTAGATCTTTCCAAAAATCCTTCACTAGCTCATTTACGTGCATTGGTGGTGTTAGAGCAATAATCCGCACTATTAAAAATTTGCTGCTTCGCAATTTGTCCCCCAAAACAACATAGACCCTGCAGGGTCAACCAATCACCTAATAATTGGAGCACCATCATTACCATGGAATAATTTTTCTCCTCCCTCTCCTCTGTTCACCTCACATGATCATCATTTACAAAACATACTCTCTTCTCCCGACTCTCTCTCTTTCTCTTCTCTTCCGTCACACACACACACTCTCTCTCTCACCTCTCTTCATCTCTCCCCATTTTTATTTAAATCTTAAGATGTTTACAACTTTTGTTTTACATATCGATTTTTTATGAATTTTTTTTTAAAATCTACTCTTAAATATGTATTAATGAGATCAATATTAAATATAAAATTATATAAAATTAATTTTTTTATTTTTCAACATGAATTTTGTATTGTCCAAAATTGTAATTTAAAAATCAAAATAAACAATTTAATTTTTGCAATTCATAGTGTTAATTCAAGATAATTTACAATATCAATTAACAGTGTTTAGTAAATTTTTCATAGCGTTAAAATTAACAATTCACAGTTCTAATTAACACCATTAATTGTAAATTTAGACAAAATTAACATTAATAATTGTGAATTTTAAACTGCTAATTGTTAAGTTAATACAATTATTAATAGTACATTTGACACTTTTACTTGTGAATTTACACTAAGATTAACATTGTTTATAGTGAATTCGACACTAGTAATTGTGGCTTATTAACAACAATAAAATTAATAATTAAATTCTAATTATTATGTTGACTATTAATATTTATACTTTATACAATTAGTATTTAAATGAACATTGTTAATTGTTGTATTTAAACTATTAGTTATATATTTAGACTGTTAATTGTAAATTTAGACAATAAAACTAACGTTAAAAACTAAATTATACTTTTTCATAATTTTATATCCAATATTGCTCTCATTAATTAGATCTCTAAGAGTAGATTCCAAAAATATAAATTTTATAAGTAAATGTGTAAAAAAAAGTAAGATTTTAAGCTTTAAAATAAAAAAGGAGAGAGAGAGAGAGAGAGAGAGAGAGAGAGAGAGAGAGAGAGCATGTGGTGAAGAAACAAAAGCTTCAACACGTTCACATTATTCAAACCAACTCCGTGTCTCAGTAGGATGCGCATGGAGTACAGTGAGAGGGGAGACAGAAAAGAGAAATAATACGCGCATGTGAAATAAATTTTGTGAAAAAATACTTGTGCGTATTTTGTGTGTAATGACCTAATGGGGTACAATCCACTCACATAAGACATGCTCGGAAAATGCCCATTAATTGTTGATTAAATTCTGTAACACTCCGAATTTTGGGAACGTTAAATAGACAATTTTATTGAAAATCTAAATAAAGTCTGGCTCATTATTACATCATGACTCTCACAAGAGTATTTTCATTACACAAAGGAGGGAAACTAGGGTTCCTAACTACAGCTTCGCCTGCTCCTCCATTTGAGCCAGCTCTTCAGCTCCAAAGGCCTCCAAAGTGTACAGCTCATCTTGATCATCTACAAAGTCTGACACATTATATCAGCGTCGCCACTAGTATAATATGTCAGGGTCACCAAAGGTAACATCATGAGCTACAAGAGCTCAGCAGAATAATCCTATACCCACTAACCCTTAACTTACAAACAATAAATCATAACTATTTCCACATAGTACATGCATATTGTGGGCACACGCCCTGGAAATTCTTAATGAAAAATTGGGGTGCGGCCCCTTTTTTGGAAAAGTACGGCGAAACGCTTCGATTCAGAGTCGCCACTCGGGTTTTAGCGGTGAAATGCCCAAGGAACCGAACTTAAGACGCTTGCCACGTTGTTTGATTTTGAAAAGGCGTAGACCGGTCCGTCGTCACCTTCGATATTTGTGGTTCGGGAGCCAGGTTACAAGAGGGGAAGAGTTTTATGGCACTCCTTTCGCCCAATCTGGTGATTGGTCTCTACTCTGGCATTTTGTAAAACATTTGCATTTTTCTCTCATTAATCATTTTTTAGCCAATTAGGGCGGGGGGACAGTTAAAGGGGATTAAGATTGTAACAAGTTGCAGTTATGTAATAAAATGTTCTATGGATGATTTGCTTGAAATAATAAATATAGATTAAGAATAAGCATCTGTGAGTGTTTTAGATAGACTGGAGCTCATTAGCCTAGAATAACGTACGCAGGGAAGAACCTGTATGCCTTGGTCTGACCACTGCATACAGACACTACTTGCGTATGTCACACCTGGACTGGCGTGTGCTGGTAGATCTAAACCCACAGCCTCCTATTCTCAACCCTCTGGGTTTTGGAAGGACCAATGCACACCCAAGACAAACCACGCAGTTTAACAGTCATATGTTAAGGAGTTACAAACAACAACAATGGATCTAAGGAAATAAATGAACAGTACACCCCATAAACAGTGTGGAGAAATAGACAGAGGCCAAGGCTTAACTACTATGTAAGAGCCAGCCACTAGACTCGGTCATAACTGCCATACGCCAGTCCACGTAGACCGTACGCCAATGGTACCTCTTGTCCAGTGCTTGGCTTTACATCACCTGGGCTCTAGAACATGACCAGAAGCATCCTAGAGACCTTCTAATACAAGCAAAAAGCAGGTATTGAATGCTACAACTAAACAGTTCTAGAATACAGAAAATGGTAGACTGGTTCTTAACATGCCATAAGGTGATAAAAGAAAAGCATGAGCAAGAAAACAGGTGACCAATGATCCCCACGCCAGTGGTGCACGTACTGCCATGACTGGTGTACGGCTTGATTATACTGGCGTGCGCCATTGTTCACTTCATTCGACCTTTAGAATTTTACTAGTTTTAAGGCCAGGATTAGTATTGATTACCAGCCTGAGCCTCACTGGCTCCCTTCAGGGGTCAGAACGGAATATTGCACAAAGGTGGTATACCTTTGTCGTTGAAGTTGGTGATGGGTTTGAGCTTTGAACTTGAGTTTTGATGGATGGATAATGAATGTTCAGGAGTGAGGAAGGCCTCTTGCTTGCTCTTCCAAAGGATGGAGAAAAAGAAAGCAAGAAAGCCAAAAAAAGGGGAGAAAGAACTTGGTGAGCCTTAATGTGTGTAACCCCTTGCTCATGAATGCAATGGGTGTATTTATAGCGCAAGGGTGACTGAAGAAGGGCAGTTAGCTGAGGTTAAGGGCTGGTTGGGTTAAGAGAGGGAGCCTTCATGCATTAAATGCATGGGACTTGGCTTGATGGAGGGTGTAGGAGAGAGGGGGAATGTCCCTGCAGATTATAATCATCAAGGGGACCATTCACCGTACTGGGGAGCTGCAAAAGTCTCGAGCACGTGGTTGAAAAGTGCTATTTTGACTGGCTTTGACCAGCGTACGCCACCATTTGACTTGCATGCGCCAGTTGTAACTTAGTCAACGGTCGATGACTGACGCGTGGCAGTGTACCAGCGCACGCCAGCACAATACTGGCTTATGCAAGTAGGGTTTTGCTGAGGCCGTTTGGTTCTGGCTTGAAGATTTTGAAATGGAGTTTGATGGGGGTTCGAATGAGGTTCGGGACGCTCGAAGCCTAAACACACAACCAGCCTCGGAATGTTCTTGGCCTTTAATCATCCTGGGGGAATCAAAATAATCTGGACAGTCTAGAATAGGGTGTCTACAGTAGCCCCCCTTTGACGGCACTTGGAGCGCTATTGACTTGGTACAAGTAACGTCAAAAGTTTTCCAGACACCCCTTCTAGGTTATCCAGAACACGAGTTAATGAAAACACGAAACTTAAATAACCTGTTTGGTCCCACTTGGACGAGTGGATCATCGGGTTGATTGCCATTGTTGGGGGTGATATGGACGAGTGGATCATCGCCGATTGATTGAATTGGAAGGACAGAATAGGCTGTCGTTGAAGGTGGACTTTCTTGGGGAATAATCCGTTGCAAAAGTATCGACCCTATTGGGGAAAGAAAACTGTTGGACGAATAGATTGTCGTTGATTTGAAATTGGATGGATGGATCGTCGTTGACTTGAAATTGGATGGATAGATCGTCGTTGATTTGAAATTGGACGGATGGATAGTCGTTGATTAGAAATAATTGGACGGGTAGATCGTTGTAGGGGGGGTGGAAACAATTGATGCTTCGAATCACTTTGGATTGCAACGGCTTACTCGTGCCTCTTCACCGGAACCCTAATTCGTCGTCGGAACCCTAATCTGCAAAACAGACAAGGAGTGAGTGCACTTTTGCCTCTCGTGGCAAATGCCCTTTTGCCTCTCGTGGCAAATGCCCTTCGACGCCAAAGTTAGTGTCACGTACTAGTAATAAATCCTAATTATCGGTAGGAGAACAATATCAATGCCAAGTATTGCGTACCTTTTACCTCTAGGTTTACCTCGTATTTATAGACACCCGTATGTTTGCTGCCCAAGCATCCCTATGGTCATAGGATTCTTACCTCGTATAGAAACCCAGGATCTCTTGGATTCTCGTTCCCTTATCGGTCTATTAGATTAATCCTTTGAGGACTCTTTTCCATAGTTAACTGAACATCCCATTCACGTTGGGTGTCTTTCCCAGATCTTATATACTCGGGATTTTATTCTCTTACGGAATAACACCGTTCTGGAACTTTCTAGAGTGTTCCTACCACCTTAGCGTTTAAGGTTGCTTTTTCAACAGTTCTTTCCTTGTTCGGCCATCTTATTGCTGAATAGACTGTCTGGTCCTATGACCTCACATGCATCTGGTCCTTATCATTATATTTGGACAAATGACTTCACATGTCTTTTGTTCTTACAATCGCCGAACAGACTATATGGACCAATGACTTCTCATGTCACTGGTCCATATCGCCGTTCACCACCATACCAGGCGGTATGACCAATCGTATTTAGCACGTGCTCCCGTACATCACGTGTTCAGCTACTAACTGTACTTGTTCGAGAATACCTCCCTACAATTGCTCCCCAACTTTGCTCGTTGACACTGTTCGGGAACAACTAATAAAGCTAAATTCCGGTCCCGGGCAGTAGCTGTATTAATACTCATTGATGCCTTTTGACGCGCATGTCATTATACCATCTCGGGGTAGTGACTCCACATGGCACATTTTGTATGCCTCGCATTAATTTTGAACTGACGTTCTTAGCCAAACGGCGTCAGAACGGCGTCCACTCAATCTCTTTTTCCGCATTACTTTTCATGTAACGGCGTGAGAGGAGATGTTTCATCTCCATCTCCTTCTCTTATACACTCAGAAAAGTGGTTTTCTTGGGTTTTTCCACTAAAAACCCAAATCCTTACTTTCTCTTTCTAGAAAACCAGACGACAGGTTCAACCACCATCGCCGTCGTCTGCAAATTTCTTTCGCAACCTCAGAAATTGCCATAATCCACATCGTAAGCCCTTTTGCTTCTTTTCATTTTTCGTATTTCAATCTGAGATCTCGTTCCCAGATTCTTTATTACTCCTAGGGTTTCAATCGCATCTATTTTAGATTGTGTCCTATTTCAGAGCTCCTTTAGTACTCATGGCAGATGAAATCGAAAATGCCCTCAAACCCAGTAAGTTTAGAAAGCTCTATGAAACTCCCGCTGCCATGACAGCCGTTAGGGCTGATTACAACGTTCCTGACAACGTAGGGCTCGAACTCGCTCCCCTAGGTGCGGATAGGGATGGTGGTTTGTGGGATAGAATGTGTATCCCTATCGAAGCGATTGTAGAGGGTGGAGTCCGTTTCCCCCTTCACTCGTTACTCCGCCAAGTTCTGAACTGGTATCGCCAGACCCCCATGCAAGTTTCAACAAACTTTTTTAGGTTGGTGATGGGAATCGTAGCCCTGAATAGGATTCTGGGGACCCAATTAGGAATCTGGGACATCCAATGGTGGTATAGCATCGTGCTAAACCCCGAATACAATACGTACTACTTCAAGGTTAGAAAAGCAGAAAAGTGTCTCGTGCTAAACTTGCAAGAATCTGCTCGTGACCACGAGATCGATTTCCTCTATGTTACCAGAGCGTTCGAGCCAATAGGTGAAGATGGCCAAGTGGTGGGCTTCCATTGCCCCCACATATGGGGCTACCCATGTATGCTCCTAATTTACTTCGTAATTCTTATTCACTATTTGCTCATGATTTCTATATGTTTCTGATGCGTGATTTTGTGTTTAATCTGTAGCAGATAATGCAAATAAGCATCCCAAACTAGAGCCCAACTACGTCCGAACAGCAGAGATTAACAGGATCCTAAGGTATACAGGCAAACCTGGTACCTTATCAGCTGGTCGAGGTCGGGACGCCAACGTTTTGCTTAGCTACGACCCTGTTTACAAAGGGTTCATTGACAAAAGACTAGCTAATTCGAGCACCAGCGGCACCTCAACCTCGACTGCTCCCCAATCAAGGAGCTTAAGGACTGACGCTGGAGTTACGATCGCCAGGTAGCCAGGCGAATTCCCGATATCTAAAGGTGTTCCCCTACCACGTGTGATACTCAGAAGGTCTTCAAGAAGACAGATCGTTCCACAGCAACAATCCGAACAGCCAATCCCTCCTTGTGACACCAGCCAATCGTCCTCGTACTGATACTCTCCCTCTCCTCCAAACCTAGGTAACATGACTCATCAACCATTAAACCTCAGTTCCCTACTTATTGTCTCTTCGCGAGGACGGGGTGCCTCTGGTAGGGTGGCATCGAGTGGTCACGCCACTTCGCCACCTCGTCGCACTAAAGGTTCTTCCACTCGATCTTCCTCCTCCCCTTGGGAACGAGATAGTTCCCTCGAGGCTACTGATGCTTATCGGGGCAAGCGTCCCAGAAACGAAGACTGCACTGGCGCGAACACAAGGCTTATTGCTACCCATTGACATGCAGAAAGAGTCCTCGTCCTCTTGTGATCGGCTTGTATCCACTGGACTCGTCAGTGGAATCAAGGTATTTTGTTACATAATCTTAATTTTTACCTTTCTCGTGGTACGTTAAAATTCTGATTTTTAATTACTTTTGGTCTCTTCAGTTTATCCAAAAAATGGTCACATTGGGATAGAAATTCCAAGAAGCAGAGACAGAGAAAGTCAAACTGCTAAACGACAACACCAGGTTGCTCCGAACAGTCTCGAGGCTGGAGAGAATGAGAGATAATGCTAAGACGGACTATGCTGAGGCAAAGGGCAAACTTGAGATTGCTGAGGACAGCCTCAACTAGGCTTTGGCAGAAATTGACAGCACCAAAAAAGCTGCATATGAAGAGGGTTATCAGAAGGGATTCGATGCTACTACGGCCAGCTATGTGGAGCAAATGTCGGCTATACAAGACCAGATCTGGGCTGCTTGCTGGGAAGCTTGCCTGACCAAAGCTGGTGTAGCAGACGATTCTCCTCTCTGGATCGAAAACGATCTTCCTAGCGACCAGGCACCTGTTACCCATGAACCCTTGGAAGACGACGTTGAGCAGCAGATTGAGAATTTCAATGATGCCAAGAAGAATATCCCTACTGAAACTTAGGATGCTCTTATTGATTGTTCCTCTGTTCGGGAAACGCCTGACGAGATTGTCAACCTCGAAGAGAACATTGTTAACGAAGGTGGCCCCAACGCTGCAACGGATGTAGAGGTCGCAATTGACACTGCTCTTGAAATCCAAAACCTGGATTGATTTGGTAAGTATGAATATGCCTTCTAACTCTCAGAATAATTTGCAGGTCCTGCGTGACCGTAGTTTTGCAGCCCTGCGAGGCATTAGTTCATCCCTTTCTCTTATTTTTGATGATAACACAGGTATTCAGCCCCGTGTGGTATAACATTTGGTTTTGTTCGGCCATGAACTTTTTTATGGTTGCTTTAATGTTTTCTGGTATTTCGTTCCATTTAAGTCTTCTCATTCTTGGTCAAGCTCGTAATTTCCTGAAATATTTTCGTATCGAGGGAATGTTGCATGTATTCATATGCAATGTTTAGGCTTTATTCGTAAAGCTCTATTCATGCTTTCTGCATGAGTTTCTTCATACCAAAAACAGTAGGTTAGGTTTCTCATACTTCACCTAAATGTTTTGTATTTAAACAAATCTAAGTCTCTCATATTTAAATATCTCATACTGTGTTTTAAGTTTCTTGTACTTAACAAACTTTAAGTTTCTTGTACTTAGAAGCTAGACAAACTTTAAGTTTCTCGTACTTAAAAGCTAAGTTTTTCGTACTTAAATGCTAAGTATAAGCATACAATCCCAAGTATTTTGTACTTGATGTTTCTTATATTTATTCTAGCTTTTATTCGTACGCTGGTTTCACAATGCATATTTCGTTTATTTAGGTGGGCACGTATACTTGTACGTGGCATTCATGCTTATTCCCTGCTCCCTAATATGAAAAAGGAAAAATAACGTCGAATTCCATATTTCATATTTTCAAAGCAAACATTTCAAAAAAAAGCTTTCTATACTGCAAAGAAGTGACTTTATTCATGAGCTTGAACTCAAGTGGGCGTTATTCGTACCCCTTGCAACTAATCAATAATAATAATAAAAAACAAAGGAGCTTTATTTGTAGCTTCCACACAATCACGTAGTGAATCCTAAACAGAATAAAATTAAAAACTCAATTCTTTTAAACAAAGAATTTTCTCAGATTATGGACATTCCAAGGCCTCGGAATTGGATTACCGTCCAGTTCAGCCAATCTACAGGCCCCTATGCCCACAATCTCAGTTACTCGATACGGGCCTTCCTAGTTGGCCCCCAGCTTGCCTTCGTTGGCCACCTTGGTGTTGCCGAGCACCTTTCGTAGTACAAGGTCCCCAACACCAAATTCTCGAGGGTGAACATGTTTGTTATAACTCTTCATCAGCTGTTCCTGGTAAGAAGCCAGATGCACTAGGGCCCTTTCCCTCATTTCCTTGGCGAGATCAAGCTCAATTTCGAGGGCCCTATCATTCCCTCCACTTTCAACCAATGTAGTCCTGTTGGTTGGAAGGCCAACCTCCAGGGGTATCACTGCCTCTGTTCCATATGCCAATGAATAGGGGTTCTCTCTCGTAGACCTCCTAGGTGTTGTTCGGTAGGCCCACAAGACAAGTGGCAATTCATCGGGCCATTTCCCTTTTGCTTTGTCCAACCTCTTCTTGATCCCGTCAAGGATGGTCTTGTTAGATGCTTCTGCCTACCCGTTACTCTAAGGATAGGCAGGGGTAAAGGGTAGGCTGGGGTTGAGTAATAATTTCTTATGCCATATTGGGCACAAAAAGCTTTGAATTTTTTCTGGAATTGGAACCCATTGTTAGTAATCAATGAATAAGGGACCCAAAAGCGAGTAATAATACTCTTCTACACGAACCTTTCTATCATAGGTTTAGTGATTTTAGCCAAGGGCTCTGCCTCAATCCACTTAGTAAAATAATCTGTTGCCACCAGCAGGTATTTTCGATTCCCAGTTACTTTGTGTAGTGGACCCACGATGTCTATTCCCCATTGAGCAAATGGCCAAGGACTCGGTAGTGGCACCAAATCTTCTGCTTGGGTTCGAATCATTGGTGAGAATTTCTGACACTTCTCACAAATTTTCACATATACCTTAGCGTCTTCCTGCATATGTGGCCACCAATAGCCTTGGGTAATTGCTCGGTGGGCAATGAACCTTCCTCCAGCATGACTCCCACACGTCCCTTCATGAATCTCATGAAGGAATTTCTGCACCATTTCGAGGTGTACATAAAGTAAGTATGGGCTCGTGAAGGATTTTCTGTATAACTTACCCTCTAGGGATAGCCAAAACCTTGCAGACTTGGTTTTAATTTTATGAGCTTCCTTTTTATCAGTGGGGAGCATTTCATCTCGTAAAATCTCCACTATTGGATCCATCCAACTTGGACCTTGGTTCACGTCCAAGACCAACTCCATACTCCTCCTAATGCTCGGCTCCGTCAGATACTCAACTGCTACCTTCCGTTTGAGTTCTGTTGGAACAGCTGCGGCCAACTAAGCCAAAGAATTGGCATGAGCATTCTGTCCAGAGCTTATCTGTTCAATGTGAACCTTTTCGAAGGTGTCAAGTAGATCTTTGGCTGCTTCCATATACGTTGCCATTTTCTCATTTCGGGCTTGGTATTCCCCGGACAGTTGATTAACCACGAGTTGTGAATCACAATACACCTTGACTCGTTTTACTTTCAAAGTTCTTGCACTCCTCAATCCAATTAAAAGTGCCTCGTACTCCGCCACATTATTCGATGCACTGAAACCAAGCTGAACAGACAGTTCAATCATTACTCCTTCTGGGGGGAAAAGCACAACCCCTATTCCTGAACCAGTGTGACATGCTGATCCGTCAACAAACAACTTCCACTCCATGGGATCTTGTTCGGCTGATACCCTGTTCTTCACGGCTAGTGTCCCAGTCTCCCGCTCCTTTCTTGTAGGGGGTAGTGGTGCCAATGCAGGTGAAAACTCCGCCACAAAATCTGCCAGCACCTGGCCTTTGATTGTTGTGCACGGCTAATAGTCAATATCATACTGGCTTAACTCGACGGACCATGTCGAGATTCTTCCTGAGAAGTCTGCTTTTCGTTGCAGTGATTTCAGTGGGAACTCAGTATAAACCACAACCTTGTGGCTTTGGAAATAGTGTGGCAATTTCCTTGTGGCTGTCCTTAGTGCCAAAACAAGCTTCTCTAGAGGCAGATATCTCGTTTCTGCATCCAGCAATGTCTTGCTAACATAGTAAACAGGGATTTGCTTGGTTCCCAAATCCCTTAACAGGACTGCACTTACAGCGTGTTCAGAAACAACTAAATACAAAACCAAAGACTCACCTGGCTGTGCAGTTGACAAAATTGGAGCCTCGGCCAGGTACTTCTTCAGGTCCTGAAAGGCTTGCTCACACTTTGCTCCCCATTCGAATCCGTCCCTCTTTTTCAGTAACTGTCAGTAACTGAAAAAAGGGTCTACACTTGTCACTTGACCTGCTGATAAATCTATTGAGTGCTGCAGCTATTCCAGTCAACCTCTGGACTTCCTTTGTGGTTTTGGGACTTTGTAGCCTTTGTAGGGCCACAATTTGATCAGGATTGGCCTCGATTCCTCTCATGGTCACTAAATGGCCTAAGAACTTTCCAGAACCGACTCTAAACGCACATTTCGAGGCATTGAGCTTCAGTTTGTATTCCCTTAGGATTCCGAAAGCCTCTTTCAAATCTGCTATGTGTCCCTGTTTAGCTTCACTCTTCACCACCATAGTGTCTATGTATACCTCATAGTCTTGCCAAGCAGCTTTTTGAACATGATGGTTGCTAGTCTTTGATACGTTGCCCTTGCGTTCCTCAGTCCAAAGGGCATGACACTATAATAGTACAACCCTCGTGGTGTAATGAAAGAAGTTTTCTCCTGATCGGGACCAAACATAGCAATCTGATGATATCCTCGATATGCGTCGAGGAAACTCATTCGTTCGAATCCAGCAGTTGCGTCAACCAACTGGTCAATTCTTGGAAGAGGGAAACTATCTTTTAGACATGCCTTGTTTAGGTCTATGAAGTCTACATAGACACGCCACTTCCCATTCTTCTTCTTCATAACCACGATGTTGGATAACCACTCTGGGTAATAGACTTCCCGTATTGCCTTGGCTTCCAACAAACGATCTACCTCCTCTATTACAGCATCAACATGCTGTACAACTGCCCTTCTCTTTTTCTGAATGAATAGCTTATGTTGTAGATCAACGTTCAAGTGGTGGCAGATCACACCTGCATCTACTCCGGACATGTCTTCAGGTATCCAAGCAAATACGTCAACATGTTCTTTTAAGAAGCTCACCAACTCAGCCTCCTCGTCAGCTGGCAAGGTTTCCCCAATTAAAAAATACCTTTCGGGATCAATCTCGTTGATCTGTATTTTCTTTAAGCCTTCAACCACTTTTTCAGCTGGGCTTCTTCCGACATTTTCGATAGTCGATTGATTCGGTACTTCTAATGTATGAACATGATGGGCTTTTGGAGCTTTTTTAATGATGGAGATAAAACACTGTTGGGCCACTTTTTGGTTGCCTCTAATTTGTTCAACCCCATTAGATCCTGGGAATTTTACCAACTGGTGATAGGTTGAGGAGATAGCCTTCATCTTATGAAGCCAGGTCCTTCCTATGATTGCGTTATAGGAAGAAGGGACATCTACAACTAAGAAGTCTATCCTCAACACCACTAATCCAGCCTGAACAGGCAACGTTACTTTCCCAAGAGGCCAGACTGCACTTGCACCGAACCCAAGCAGGGGTGTTATAGATTGCTCCAAATCCATCTGGGCCAACCCCAACTTTTTGAACGCATCATTGTACATTACCTCTGTACAACTCCCTGAGTCCACCAGAATTCTCTCGATGTCATATTCCCCTATTCGTAGGGTTATGACCAAAGCATCGTTGTGGGGTATTTGGTTTTCTCTCAGATCCTCATCTGTGAATGCTATGCTTTCATTGCACACATCGTTTCCTCGCCCTCTGTTGTTTTCCAATCGCATGACATGCTGATCGTGCTTGACTTGCCTTTGGAGCAACCTAACCTCATTTCTTGTATAAGGTGCGGCTAACCCATGTATCACATGGATTACCTCTTTAGGATTCTGCTCGTAATCCAGTTCCATAGCTTTCCCTTTGTCTTTGGGGTCTTCTTGGATGAATTCCTTGAGATAGTCCCGAGAGACTAAATCATCAAGGTGTTTCTTGTACATTTCACAATATTCAGTCATGTGGCCCCAATCTTTATGGTAGCTACAATGCTGATTCGTAGCACGTTTTACGTCTTTATCTCCGCCTAGACTTAGGGGCCTTTTGAAGTACGACTGATTCGTAGCACGTTTTGCGTCTTTATCTCTGCCTAGACTTGGGGGCCATTTGAAGTACGGCTGATTCGTAGCACGTTTTGCGTCTTTATCTCTGCCTAGACTTGGGGGCCAGAAACTTTGGTCGGTCTGAGCCCAGATCCAGCCTAGACCCGGCTCAGTTGGTCTCCCATGTCGTATAAACTTCTGAGACAGTGCAGAAACCACCCTTCATCGGTTTTGAACTCTCAAAACTTCGAAAGTCTCCCAAATCACTAACTCTCCCCCGAAACCCTTCTACCCGAACACTCCCATGGCCGAAATTGGCGGCGACAGCGGCAGTAAAGGCGGCGATGGCAGCAATGGTGATTGTGGCCATGAAAGAAGTTGGCCAAGGGTTGGAAGTGAGACCCCGAGGCCTCAAATCGATGATCAATCGATGGAGGGGACTTTAGTTGGTTCTAGTGCAGGGGCTTCAAGCATTATAGGTGGCGGCGATGGCCATGCAATGGAGGTTGGCGACAGCGACGGGCGATGTACGCCAAGAGAGGGGGGTAATACGTTAGTTGTTGCTAAGACAAGGGGCTCACGGGTTCAACGATTGGACTTTTGGAGTGGAATAGAGGGTTTAGTGGTCACCGGGATGGGTTCAGTTGGGGCTGGAGGCAGCGGCAATGGTGGTGGTAGCGGTGGTGACCGGCTAGGGACTCCACTGAGAGATCCGGCAAGGGGAAAGGACGCGGTAGCTACAGAGGAGGTTTTCGGAGGGGCAGCAACAGGGGCGGCTGAGTTTAGGCTAGCAGCGGGGTCTTTGGCGCATTTTCCCATAATGCGTGGGGACTTTGCTGAATTCGTGACAGAGGAGGAGCTTGGCCGTTTGCTTCGAGAAAATCCAGGAGTAGTGGCGGCGGTGATAGCGGTGCGAGAGGATAGGCAAAGGCAAATTGAGAGAGCTCGGGAGGAGGAGCGCTTGAGAGTCAAGGCCGAGAGAGTCAGAGTTGAGGAGGAGGCCTTTGTGTGAGAAACTGAGTCGGCTGAGCAGGCTCAGGAGGAGGGGGCATGGGCACATGAGCGCGCGGTGATATTGGCCTAGTCCATCTGGTAGGTAGCCCGTGCCGAGTTTGTGGCAGAGACCTACACTTCACCGGAGCCGCACTTGTTTGTACCATCAGAGGTTGAGAGCTATGTGCCTCGATAGGATAGCTACGATGCAGAGCTCATTCTGAGAGACCCCGATAGACACTTGTCCGTGACTTGGGCACAGGTATACTTCCAAACTTGCTTTACCTTCCATTTTTGAATCATATCTGCATGATGTTTAGAATTTGTACCGTATACATGATTTGAACTTCGGGCCTGATTTGCTGACTTGCAATAACATGCTTAGTAACACATCTTAAAACTTGATTCGATGGATAGAAATTCCCAACATAGTTGAACTTGATTGTATAATACTCAGAACTGTGATAGGAACTGTTGACAGTGAGCTTGAATCGACTGTAGATTACCTAGACGGATAATGTAATTGTAGAACTTGCACTCGACTAACGGAATGTCATACTTGCTTGATTCGACTGAATGATATCCCTTGAAATAGTAATAGAATGTCATGATAACCTAGCTTGACTGATAATATGCCTTGAAATGATAAACAAATCGGCACTGTAACTGCGATGCTTAAGTTGACCCTGAGATGTGGTTGTATATCAGGATTCGACCGTAAGACACTTGTAACTTGATTCGGCCATAAGATTACCTCAAATTTATTGACTTCATTACTTGTTGAATTCTGAACTGCATATACTGATGAACATCTTTCTGTGTTGGCTTTCATGGTGTGCAGAGAGGAGCAGCTAGCACGCGGGGGCATGGCGGTCCTACGAGTTCACTTGAGCTATACCAAGACTTGCCCAAGCGAGTCAGGGCCTTGATCGATGCTGGAAGATTGAGGCCATTCATCCTTACTTTGACAACGACGAAGAGCGACCATGCCCTACTCACGGCGTTAGCTGAGAGGTGTTGGGATTCATCCAACACTTTCCACTTTCCGATTGGTGAGATGACGGTAACCCCGTCGGACATTACAGCGCCAACTGGTTTGAGGGTAGGAGGAGAACCTATCCCGTTCGACTCGGGGATCCACGAAGACACCACGGCATTAAGGTGGTTTTTAGGATGGGTGCCAGAGGGGAGTGCGGAGACGGTCCTTCATGTCCAATTTAAGAAGTATTTGAGGGGTAGAGTTCCGGCCATAGAACAGGAGAAGGAGATGGCGAGAGCCTACCTGTTGTACGTGTTTGGGGCGACGCTGTATCCAAACAAACGAGCCACCGTTCACTTGACGTACTTGCCAACCCTCTAAGATTTGCAGACAGCTTCTAGATATGACTGGGGAAGAGCAGCCTTGGGAGCCTGCTATGGTTTCATGGGCGAGTTCTGGGGTAAGAAGGCGACTGCCAGGTACTTGGGAGGTAAGGAAAAATACTTGTAGCTTGACTTTCATGCATTTTTCCTTCTCTTGAAATACGAATGTTATGTTTCTGACACTCTGATTATTTGAACATTTGCAGCTGTGGCCCTATGAGGTGCTGAAGATGTATCCCCCAGAGAACAAGTGCCTGGACTTGAGGATGCTTCCTCGCGCCATGATTTAGGGGCCTTTGTACAAGGGCAAGAAAAAGTCCAGAGGGAGCCTCTTAGCCTTTAGAGCGTACCTTGACGAACTGTCGGGTACTCAGGTAAGCAAAAGCCATCATTAATCACCATTGCCTTTGAATTGCTTTAATGCTGTCGTTGATGTCTGTTTGGTTTTGACCTTTGACTATTTTGCAGGTTGAATGTGACCCATGGAGAAATTCAAAGGCCAAGCCTGAGTACTTAGCGAGGAATAGGGCAGTGACTGCGGGCCGTGTGCTTCTGGAGTCGGCCTTTGGATGGCAGTGGTACCTGGGCGACCGAGTGACATAGCAATTCCTTAGCTCGTTTGAGTTTGTCACACCTGGGCCACTTCCACCCCGCGCTTCACACGGGCTAGTACACCTTTGCCGAGCTCCAGCGCTTCACCGTTCCAGCGGATCTTTTTCCCTTTCTGAGGCTTGAGCGAAACTATGTGGTTTACCAGAGATAGCATCTGGTGAGGCCACTTGGGGTAATGGAGCATGTAGCAGTGGAAAGTGAGGCCTTGGAGGCTAGAGAGGAGAGGCGGAGTCAGAGCAGCCGGGTTGCTCGCTCGAGGGAGAGGAGCGATTATGCTACAGCGACTAGCCTTCCTCGACTGTCTTGGACATTGGCGGCGCGGGACACGAAAGGAGAAGCTGCCACAATTCAGTTTGAGCCTGTTAGGATAGAGCCAGTAGAGATCACGGGACCGGTATGATGCTCTTCCATTTTTGTCTTTTCCTTGGTACCATGTTTGACATATATATCTGGCTTGCATCCTGATTTTGGCAAAATTGTAATATAGGCACCGGTGGAATGGGTGCGGGAAGCGGTGCGCCTAATGATGGCCATGGAGAAGGAGTTCCATAAGATAGCGGGTGGTGCCCAACTACAGCTACATTATCCACCACCGGCTCCAGCTCCAGCTCCTACTATACAGTCCCAAGTATGACTTCACAAACCATTTTCCATTCTACTCTTTGATAGAATTGCTTTCAATATCTCTTACATTCAGCACTTCAATATATACAATATGTACGATGTGTGCTAAATGATTGAATGGATATGCAGGGACAGGTTAGGGCGGCTCATAAGAGGAAGAGCGTGCGGCCTCTTCTGCAAAAGAAAATGGCATTGAGAACCTCACGGCACGCGAAGAGTGCACACAGAGGGGTGGAGATAGTCTCCATCAACGACAAGCTGCAGTTCCGCCGAGAACTGAGGAAGAGGCTCGCTCAGAAGAGGCCAGCTCAGAAGAAGAGGAAATGAGACACGACCCCTTAGGCTGCAGAGAGCGAGAGCGAGGAGGAAAAAGAGGAGGAGCAGGAGCGATCGCCTTTCAGTTACGGCTCTGACGACTCCGCCGACAATTCGGGGTACAAGAGAGACTCGAGATAGAAGGAGGAGGACGACGACGATGACGACAACCTCGAGGACCTTTTTGATGACTGAGTGCTATCACCGAGCCTTAGTTTACTTTGCTGCTTTTTTGATACGTTGATACTCTGGTTACAGTTAGGGCCTGTGTGCCTTTTTGACTTTCGGGCGAGTGTGCCTTAGTACATGTTGGTTTTTGCTCTAGCCGTTGTGCTGCCTTGATACATTTACACCTTTTGTTTTTTGAATACTGGTACGATAGTATAAAATAGCTGCGTTTTCTGTTTATTGATTTCCCTTTTGATGAGACTTGGTCCAGGAAAAGAATAAACCATCCACGAATGTCTAACATGCATTAACGAATAACCTGAATCGACAAGAGACACTTGCACACACATGCAAATGACTTCGCTCGAAGAAAAAAAGGGATAGAAAAGCCCCAGGATCTGACACGTATCCTCAGACACATGGAAAATAAAAAAAATTAGGGTGTTAACGGGCCAAAATTCGAAATTCTCCAAGACAAAAGAAACTGACACTTTTGAAAGACTACATAGATGTATAACGATCTGTACAAATCGATGGAACCGGAGAAAACATCCCGAGACGGGAAATAAAACAAAAAAAACCAAAAATGGCGCAACAATGGGCATAAAACACAAAAGATGACTCAATAAAGGCCCGGACTAGAATCGCCACCCCCGCACAGTCACAAAAGGACCACATGATGTGTACGGCATAACAAAACTTGTCAAAAGTCCCTCAAACGAAATTTGATCTCCTGTATCCTTGATTTGAACTTAAAACGGGTCGCTGGGGGTCCAAAATCTTCTTTTGGAATCCGATGCTTTGCTATGGTCCTACATATCATTTGTGACTCGTAGGAACCAACCAAAAGCCAATGCAAGCCTCGGAGTTGAAAACGACCATTTGAAGGCAGTGGTTGCTGCAGACTATTTTCTAGTGAACCTAACTGGCGTACGCCAGGAATTTGATTCTGTAGACACGGATACGCCAGTAAGAAACTGGCGTATGCTAGCTATCTGGGATACAGATTCACTTGTCTGACCAACTGTCCTTTCTTAGGGGACACCTTGTTTTTACCCCCACACGGTTTGCACACAGTTTCTGGGTTTTCAGAGGGCAGAGTCCTTTCTTTCAAGGATTGCTTGGATGCTAATGGTTGGCATTGGATTCAACACGGTAATCAAGGCATATGCTTGGCCTATAAATAGGAAATGTAC
>BPLS01000145.1:5829189-5854515 GCA_019656275.1 Rhododendron kiyosumense | reverse complement strand
CTCTCCCAACTTTGCTTAGGCCTTAGCTAGTTCAATTCCTGTCTGTTGACTGGCTAAATTTCCAATACCATGGTCTCGCTTCATTCCGTTATCTTCGACATTTGCCGCTTTGTCCAGCGCTCTTAAATGCCGCTCTCAGGTTCTGGGATAAGCTAGGTTTGCTGTAACCATTGATGGCGGGTTGGAATCTATTTCCAAAGAGAATCCATCAAAGGGAGATGCGGTACCCCGATTTGGATATAGCGGGCTGGTATGAGTTCATGCAACATATGTAGCTCGACGAGATCGTCTGGAGATGCCCTTGGTTAGATCTTCCAGACATGGCTGTCCGTTCTAATGGATTCGATAGGATGGTTATCGCTGGGCTGACTAACTTCACCTTCTACATTCCTGGTTTTATTCTTCGCCAGCTGGGCGCTCCTCAAGAGAACAATCGTATCAGCACTGGGAATTTCTGCATTCCCAACTTCAATGCTAAAACACTCAATGGCTATCAGAGGCGCTGGGCCTTAGGGTTCTCCAGGCAGAAGTGTCGAATTTCTCCCCGAGGCTGAGAAATTGATACAAACAGTGGTTGAGAGTAGATGTGCATGCAAGAGAAAATATTGGCTGACTCCGGACTACTCTGCTGTAATTAGAATAAGCTGTGAGCCGTTAGGCTACTCAAGCATTTTGTTCTATTTTTCATGCTTCACTATTTTAAGGCTTTTATGCTCAACTTGTGTTATTAGAAATAGTAATTTTGCAATAAAGTTGAAAGATGAAGGTTTTCCCCCTTCTGATCCCCCAATGTAACTTTGACTTGTTCTCGACCTTTGCGACCTTCGATGTGAACCCGAAAAGTCAAACCATGGATCGACTTGATAGAATATGATCGGGTCTTAAGGTGAGACTACCTACGTATCCCTTTTCAGGGAATCAGGTCAGAACGTAGTTCAGGCCAAGGTTCACTCATGTATTTTACCTCTCCTTTTACGCTCTAACTTTTGCCTAAAACCGCCCTTTCGGGTCTTTGGTCTAGCGAGCTTTTGACTTTTTTTTGCCTATTTGTTTTTGCCTAGACCGCCTCCTTAGGTTTTCTGTCTAGCAGGCTGCTCTAATTTTTGCTTGGAATTGCCCACCCTTGTGGTTTTCGATCCAACGAGCATCTCTCAGGGATAGTAGCGCTTGAGTTGATCCAGGTTGACCATGGTATTGAATTCATTTCCATCGAGATTGATGAGCTTAGCAGCACCCCCAGATAGGATGGTCTTGATGATGTATGGCCCGGAACGCTTCGGCCGAAGTTTCCCGCGAGGATCAAACACCGGAGCACGGATCTCCTTCGTAACCATGTCCCCTTCGACCAAACCCTTGGACTTCACCTTTTATCAAATGCACGAACAATTCGACGCTGATATCCTTGAACATGATACAGAGCACGGAGCCTTCTCTCATCAAACATCATGAGCTTGACAAACCTTCCACTCAGCCACTTAGATTCCTCGAGACCACTTTCAGCCATGACTCTTAGTGATGGTACCTCAAGCTCAATAGGGAGTACTGCTTCCATTCCATAGACTAGTGAAAACGGGGTTGCGCCTATGGAAGTGCAAATTGACGTACGGTACCCCCAAAGCGCCAGAGGTAGTTGCTCGTGCCAATCCTTCGAAGATTCAGCGGTCTTCTTGATGATCATCTCTACATTTTTGTTTGCAGCTTTGACTGCTCCATTTGTCTGTGGACGATAAGTTGTGGAATGGTGGATCTCAATCTTGAATTCCTCGAATAGCTCCAAAACCCTGCCCTTGAAGTGACTTCCGTTGTCTGACACAAATGCCTATGGAACACCATACCGGTAAATGATGTTCTTTCAAATGAACTACGCAACTTGCACCGTTGTCACGGTTTTGTAAGATTCGGCCTTGACCCACTTAGTGAAATAGTCAATTGCTACCAATATGAACTTGTGGCCGTTTGAAGCAAAAGGTTTGATCATTCCGATAACATCGATGCCCCACACAGAGAAAGGCCAGAGAGAGGTCATGCCATATAGCTTAGACGGAGGGACATGTTGCAAGTTAGCATGTATTTAACATTTGTAGCAGCGCCGCACATAGTCGATACATTGTGACTCCATTGTTGACCAGTAATAACCCTGTCTGAGGATCTTTCTTGCAAGCATGACACCGCTAATATGAGGACCGCAGACTCCTTCGCGAATCTCCTCCATTATCCTTGTCGCTTCGGTCCCGTTCACACACAGCTTGTGCATCCCACTGTGAGACCTTTGATATAGTTTCCCTCTACAAATGATGTACTGAGCAGCCAACCGTTGCAAAATGATTCGATCTTTCCTAGTGGCCTTGGCGAGAAACTCTCCACGCTCCACAAAGTTCTAGATATCGTGGAACCAGGGTAGGCCATCATCAACATCATCGATGGCGTTGACATATTCGTACGCGGGCAAGTCCCTCTGTTCGATCACAATTGGCCACAGCTTAACTCATATCGGAAGCTCGATCATTGAAGCCAAAGTCGCCAAAGCATCGGCAAACTGATTCTTCAAGCGTGGAATATGGGTGAAAGTCACCTTATTGAAGCGAGGAATCAGTTCTTCCAACTCTTGGTGATAAGACTTCAGCCTTTCCTCATGAACCTTCCTATCTCCATTGGCCTGAGAGACTACCAAGTTTGAATCTCCAATCACCTCAAGCTTCTCGACCGCCAAAGCGACACCAGCCTCCATTTCGACGATGCAGGCCTCGTACTCGGCTTGGTTGTTGGTGACATTGAAATTCAGCTTGAAGGCAAGCGGAATATGGGCACTAGCAGGCGTGATTAGCAATACTCCGATTCCAAACCCTTTTTGATTAGCAGCCCCATCAAAATAGTGCGTCCATACCTCTTCAGTTACAGCTAGCATGTCTTCATCCGGGAAAGTAAAATCCACATCCTTCGGTCCATCAATCGGGTGATTGGCCAAGAATTTTACCACAGCACGGCCCTTCACAGACTTCCTCATAACATGTTAGAGATCGAACTCAGCTAGTAGAAGCAACCAACGTGCTAGCTTATGGGTGAGCGCAGGCTTCTCGAATGGATACTTAATAGGATCCATTCGAGAAATCAGCTTCACCGAATAGGCTAGCATGAAGTGTCTAAGCTTTTTGGTAGCCCAGACTAATGCCCAACATGTCTTTTCCAAAGGGGTATATCGCTCCTCACATCCTACCATCTTCTTGCTTAAATAGTAGATGGCTTTCTCGACTCCATTTTCTCCTTCCTGTGCCAGCAAACATCCCATAGCTGTCGGAGTTACAGACAAGTACATGATCAAAGGTTGACCCGGTGTTGGTGGCATTAGCACCGTAGGGTTCTGCAAGTACTTCTGAATGGACTCAAAAGTGGCCTGGCACTTGTCTGTCCACTCGAATGGGACATCCTTTTTGAGCAACCGAAACAACGGTTCGCAGGTCAGAGTCAACTTGGCGATAAATCTACTGATGAATTGAACTTTACCTAGAAAACTTCGCATACCCTTCTTAGATCGCGGAGGCTTTTTTCGAGAATCGCTTTGATTTTGGATGGATCTACCTCGATCCCTTTTTTGGTGATTTGAAACCCCAACATCCTACCTGCCGTGACCCCAAACGTGCATTTCTGCGGGTTGAGACACACTTTGTACTTGTGAAGCCTCTCGAGAAATTGCCTGAGTGATGTAAGGTAGTCCTTCTGTTCCTTTGCCTTTACAATCATATCGTCCACATAGACCTCAACCGTTTTATGGATGAAGTCATGAAACAAGGTTGTTTGGGCCCTTTGAAAAATGCACCCAGCGTTCTTTAGCCCAAATGGCATCGTCACAGAGCAGTAAGTCCCCCATTCTGTGACGAATGTTGTTTTCTCCTAGTCCTCTAGTGCCACAAAGATCTGGTTATATCCTGAGAATTCGTTTATAAAAGAGAGCAAGGCATGCCCCGCCGTGTTATCCACAAGCACGTCGATGTGTGGCAATGGAAAACTATCGTTGGGGCTTACTTTGTTCAAATCCCTGAAATCGACACAGACTCGGATTCTCCCATCTTTCTTAGGGACGGGCACAATGTTAGCAACCTATTTGGGATATTCGGCAACCCTCAAAAACCCTTCATCAATCTGCTTAGTGACCTCTTCTTTGATCTTCTGAACCCAATCCGACCTCATTCTGCGAAGTTTCTGTTTGACAGGAATAGCCCCAGGTGCTAACGGAATTCGGTGCTGCACTATCTCAGAATTAATGTCGGGCATATTTGCGTGAGACTAAGCAAAAACCTCGAAGAATTCCTTGAGCATCTCGATTGTACCATCGTGATTTTCCGGGGACAGATTCGAACCAATTTGCATCTTACAGGGGTCATCCTCGTATTTCAAATTTTGTTGAAATTACTTCTTCTTTTAGAGGCTGAGCATGCCTTTTGTCTTCCCTTTCGATGAGGGAATGCAACTTAGCCGGGATGTTCCCATCGAAGTCTGTTCCTTCATCATCGGGGTCGGCACAGTTTATGTAAAAGTTACCAAAGTAATCGGAAGTAGGATCATGCATTTCATAAAGCCCAGAAGGGTTGCCAAGTACAGTCGACTCAAACTTGAAATAAAAGCTATGACGTGGAGGGCCGAGAGGCACAAACTCCGACTCTGAGCTATACTTAGACTCGACAGACTCTGTGTTAGATTCAGATATATCATCAATGCATGTCAGACGGGGAGTAAAAATGCAGTTATTAATACTACCCTTTGCTTCCACGATGAGGGAGGTCAGATCCTCGAGAGCGTCCGGAGAGTCGGGCCCAAGCATCAGCACTTCAGCCTCTTCTTTCTTGCCAACCAAACCTATTTGAGAGAACAGCACCTCCAAGCTCCCCAGATCGAAAGTCTTCAACCAGTCAGCTCTCTCCTTGATCTTGACCAGCTGCCTCATGAATTCCTTTTAGCCAGCTTTTCCTTTGCTATTTCCTCCTCATCATCAGACTAGGTGTCTACAGTAAAGATCTCGAAGCCAAGTAGCCCGGTGCCAGTCTCCGGATCCCAAAATGGTTCAGCTTACCCCAAGTAAGGGATACCCCTTCCTTCACGGATGAAATAGCTGTCAGGGTTACCATAAAGGGTTTGAAGTTTTCCCGTATCTTTCCCTAGTTTGGTCTTTTTGGCAGAGGGAGTGTATCCCAGACCAAAACGACCTTCGTAAAGGGAAAGTTAGGGAACTCAGCGATCCCTTGTTGGTTGATCCCGAGCCCCAGGCTAGGCATGAATGATATCTTCCTCATGATCTCGAGGGCAGCAGAGCTGATCATAAAATTGTTATCCACAGCAATGGTAAGGACTGAGCCAGATGTGTCAAAAGAGAACCCTCCAAAGTCTGAGTCTTCTTCTCCGTGCATTATTCCCAAAACGGGCGTCCCATCATCCTTGAGCGGGCGGATCCCAGAGTCTCCGCAGATTGTTAAAGTCCTAGTAGGAAGCCCCAGCATGACTTTTTGATGGAGGGTTGAGGGTACAACCATGATGTCCGACCTGTGTAGCCATGGCCTTCCAAGTAGCAGATTGAAAGTAGCGGCGATGTCAACCACATGAAACTCCACATCCATTTCAAAACCCTCAGCATCGAGCTTGAGCATTAAGGTCCCTTTTACCACACGACGCATGTTGTCATAAGTCTTGATCGCCAAGTTGGAAGGCGTGAGGTCGTTCTTGGTGAGCCCCAGGCGGTAAACGACCCTCATCGGGCAGACATTGATCGCAGACCCATTGTCGATCAACACGATCGGCACTCAATGTCCCTACATTTGATGGTGATGTGTAGCGGGCGGTTGTGAGCAGTCCCATCAATAGGCAGATCCTTTTCAGTGAAAGTGACAGAGTGCTTGGCGAGCAAAGGCAAGACTAGGGCAATCATAGCTTCAAGGGTAATGTCTGTTGGTACTGTGAGTCGGGCTAGCGCTGCAGACAACCTCTCTCGATGCTCTTTTGATGACGATATCAGACCCAAAACGGAGACAGCAACAGGGATCCTTTCGAGTTGCTTCTGGATGACATCCTGCTCTGGTACTCCACTAGGAATAACTGGAGTGTTCCTTTGAATAGCAGGAGGGGCGGGCCTTTGATCAACAGGATTAGACAATGTTCCAGCCGATAGATTAAGTGGCTGAAAGACTTGGCCACTCCTTGTGACATTTGCAATGTCCCACCAGGCAGACGTGTCTACAAAATCCCAGAAATCGGTAGGCACTTCCTCCAACTTGCGCTTCCCCTTGTCGACTAATGCTACTACTACTGCCAAGTCTTGCCCCAGAGTTGTATCCCATTCCAAATCCTTCATCACCATAATTTCCCAAAAAGCTGGATCTTGAGCAGCAACTTCCTCAAAAGGTGTCCCCAGGTTGGTAACGAATGGCACATTCCAGAAACCTCCATCCACCAGAGCAATGTTGACAGTCCAGACCTCATTTCCCATGTTCACATTGACAACTTTGTCTGCGTCCCAAAGATCAGTCGGTGGCGGAGTTTTGCCAAGGTCCACAATCTCAGCTACATCCCACAGGTCATTAGGTGGCGCATCTAGAACCATGATTGAGCAGTCATCACTTGGAGCCACCAATGGACGCGGCAACTCCAAGGGAACGATGTTGATGGTCGGATTAACCCCAAGGTCATATTCATGAATAGCATTCGAGAGTAAATCGACTAGAGGCAGAACAGCTCCGAGCTGGTGACGTTCATCAGGAACAATTTCTCCCTCGACATAGTATTCCAAGTATCGCTCGTCTATGCCATCATCGGTGTCGGTCTTTTCCATGTTGAAGTTTTGGTTCTAGGCTAGCTGCGAAGCATCGGGTTCTGGGTCCCACACGTATTCCTTGGCTTCATCCTCTGGCGAGGCAAGAGCATGAATAGTGATAGACCGTCCAGCGGATTTGCTTGTGTCGCATTCCATTCCTCTTCCCACTGATCCAACCGCACTTGATCGACAACTAGATCCTGAGGGAAACCCATAAGGTAGTGCTCGTTCCAATCATTGGCGAGCTCTTCCCATTCTTTTGCCTTGTCTTCCATGTCCCAACCAACTGCTAGCATGTTGATACTGAAATCTGTCTGGATGGCTACAACGGGTCTGGGATAGCATCTGAGGTTATATGGTCAGTGGGATTGAATATGGTGGAGCTAGGCTGGATTATAGTGGAGGTGAGGGTTATCTGGTTAATTTGAGGGTTAGTATCGTGTTTGGGCATGGAATTAGTGATGACATTGGGTTTAGTAGGTGGGATTGGGAGAGTGCCATTATCCACTAAGTCTTGTATTGCATGATAAAAACAATAGCAAGAGTCAGTGTGATGGCCAGGCATCTGATGATACGCACAGAAAGCATTCGGGTTATGGTTGAGAGACGGGTTTTGAAGAAGTGGGGTTGGAGCTAGCGGCCTGAGGTGACCAGTCTTAGCTAACCTCTCCAATACCGAGGAAAGTGGGGCCTTGAAGTTGGTGAAGTTCCGGGGTTGGTTTCGTTTTTGGGGTTTCTAAGGGGCATGCACCTGGTTGACATTAGTAATGTGGCTGGAACCCTGAGTGGCGTTGTTGTTGGCAGATGTTGCATTGGCATAGGTGTTATCGCTAAACAGAGCAGCACTGTTTCCCGTGTAAGCGCGAGGCTTGGACTTTGAAGCTGAGACAGAGGAAGAGGTATCACTTCGTGGCAGAACTCCAGTTTGGAGAGCTTCTTCAATAGCAAGGTCGGACTCAAAGAAGGTATCGAAATTGGCTCCCTGAACCAGCACAAGAGTTTTGGCGAAATCAAGCTACAGATTACGAGAAATGATGCGGATCTGATCCTTTTCACTGGGGCGGTCGGTCATGAGAGCTGCCTTGGCTCTCCACCTTTTGATGAAGTCTACGAAGGACTCCTTGGCGTTCATCTTGGTCGATTCCAGCTCTCGAGTGGTCATTTTAAGCTGGGCATTGTAACTGTATTGGGCGTTGAAGGCTGCACCAATATCCTGCCATGTTCGGTGTTTAGAAATGTCGAGAGATAGGAACCACTAAAAAGCAGGGCCGGCGAGAGTCTACGGGAAAAGCTGAGCCATTGCTTCCTCCTCAATCCCATGTAGTTTCATTGCACCATGATAAGCCAAAAGGTGGGTCTTCGGGTCTCCCGTCCCATCGAACTTCTCAAAGTCCGGCATTTTGAACCTTTCCGGCAACCTGGCATTGAGAAATGGGCAAAGACAGTCCATATCCAAACCTCTAGCACTAATCTTTTCAGACTTGGAAACTGTCTCCTCAAGCTTGGCCATCTTGGCGATTAGAGCAACCATTTCTGGATTCGCGGCAGGATGTTCGACCAGAGGAGCTCCCTCCGCAGCAGGCTCACGTTCAAGCCTTTCACCACTGCCTCCCCTTGTCGGGAGCCTTTCTTCAATTAGAGCATTCAAATTGGCTTGATCGGCACTTTGTTGCATGATGGCTAAGTTGTGCTGGAGATCCGCTAGGACGGTAGCAAGATTCGGAGGTGGAATGTTTGCCATATCTAGGATTTCTATTTTGACCAACTTCGGTGATGCAGGTGGAGATGGAGAAGACGGGGGAGAATCGTGCGAAGTAGTCAATAGTGAGTCTTCCCGTGACAGAGTACAGGCCAGAGCTTCCGTTGTGACGAACTGAAAAGCAAAACCCCAAACAAATCCTCAGACAGACCTGGCGGACGATCCCAAGTAGGTTTGGCTCTTGATCTCGGAGCTTTCCATAATGCAGCGGCTAAACAGCAAAGTATAAGAGCTCAGTGACAACCTGCAGCAGTTTATTTAAAAGACTTGCAAATATGGAAAAATGCGCATGTCAACGTCGTTAGTGTCCTCTTAGACTCTAAAACTAGGGAGAGTTCGACTCGTGACATTCGGACGCTGCTCGAATCCTCGGATTTTCTTTTTGACTGATGTATCCTTGATTGGATCGATGACTATCACTAAGAGATGCCAAAACAGCCTAAGACTTGGCTATCCCTTTCTCGAAGTTTCAATGCTGGAGTTCGGAACAACTCGGTGTAGATAACGTGATACCATTACTGAGGTGGCGTAAGCAGCACTGTGCCGGAGCCCGAGCGGTGTAAGTGATTAGCACCTTTATACCTGGATGGTGTAAGTATCACGGCATTCTCTTCGTTGTTCCTAGTTTTCTGTTTGAAATTTTGACTGGGTTTAGACAAGGACTTAGAAAATATTGTTTTCTCAAAGTCTCGTTGATTAAAAGATTTTTGAAAATTGATAACGTGCCCCGCCGAGGTGCACGACTCTTCATCGGTTCAAAGCAACGTCCTAATAGTCATAAGACGAACTCTACAAGAGACAACTTAAAAGCTGCCCTAGCATGCTCCTACGCAAAATGGTTATGAATGTATATACAGGCATGCGATAAGGAAAGCAGTAACACATAGACAGTTTATGGGAGTTAGATGCAAATAAATCATACCTTGTGGGTTCCTGTCGTAGGTTGGAAGGTACTAGTGCTTTGTACGCATGTAGAGGCCGGTTTTGGTTTAAAGGGGTTCCTCTGACTAGAGCCGCGGTATACCTCCCACTGCAATGCGTGTAGCAAAGCAATGGTCGAACGGTATTACGACTCATCATTGTCCAAGGTTGTTGGGCGTTCGAGGACCCCGGGCTGAGTAAACTGTGCCGATTACCCAAAACACCTCAATGGGGCTAGCCAACATCAATGCAGATGGAGAAGAATGATTTGAAAGAGAGAGAAACGCACTGTTTTGACAAAATTCCTTTTTTGAGCTTGGCTCACTTTTATTAACCAATACTCGGAGAAAAACTACACAAGTGAACAATAGTAAAAAGCCCCAGTTCGGAACGGTCGGATGCTGAGATCCTGTTATGGCACCATTTCGTTCTTCAACAGCGCAGAGCGTATTGTTTTGACAGACTTTTGAAAAATTTGTTCATTTATTATTAATTGCCAAATATTGACTAATGCAATGAGTCCCCAGCAGAGTTGCCACTGTGGGCACATGCCCCTGAAATTCTTAATGAAAAATTGGGGTGCGACCCTTTTTTTGGAAAAGTGCGGCGAAACGCTTTAATTCAGAGTCGCCACTCGGGTTTTAGCGGTGAAATACCCAAGGAACCGAACTTGAAACGCTTGTCACGTTGTTTGATTTTGAAAAGGCGTAAACCGGTCCGTCGTCAGCTTCGATATCTGAGGTTTGGGAGCCAGATTACGAGAGGGGAAGGGTTTTATGGCACTCCTCTAGCCCAATCCGGGGATTGGTCTCTACTCAGGCATTTTGTAAAACATTTGCATTTTTCTCTCATTAATCATTTTTTAGCCAGTTAGGGCAAGGGGACAGTTAAAGGGGATTAAAACTGTAACAAGTTACAGTTATGTGATAAATTGTTCTATGGATGATTTGCTTGAAACAATAAATATAGATTGAGAACAAGCATCTGTGAATGTTTTAGAAAGACTGGATCGCATTAGCCCAGAATAGCGTACGCAGGGAAGAACCTGTATGCCTTGGTCTGACCACTGCATACAGACACTACTTGCGTACGTCACACCTGGACTGGCGTGCATTGGTAGAACTAAACTCATAGCCTCCTATTCTCAACCCTCTGGGCTCTTGAAGAACCAGTGCACACCCAAGACAAACCACGCAACTTAACACTCATATGTTAAGGAGTTACAGAAAATAGCAATGGATCTAAGGAAATAAATCCGGATAAAAAAAAAAAAAATCTAAGGAAATAAATGAATAGTACACCCCATAAACAATGTGGGGAAATAGACAGTGGCTAAGGCTTAACTACTATGTAAGGGCCAGCCATTGGACTCGGTCATAACTGTCGTACGCCAGTCTACGTAGACCGTATGCCAGTGGTAACTCTTGTCCAGTGCTTGACTTTACGTCACCTAGGCTCTGGAACATGACCAGAATCATCCCAGAGGCCTTCTAATACAAGCAAAAAGAAGGTATTGAATGCTACAACTAAACAGTTCTAAAATACAGAAAATAGTAGACTGGTTCTTAACATGCCATAAGGTGATAAAAGAAAAGCATGAGCAAGAAAACAGGTGAACAATGATCCCTACGCCAGTGGTGCACGTACTGCTATGACTGGCGTACAACTTGATTATACTGGCGTGCGCCATTGTTCACTTTATACGACCTTTAGAATTTTACCAGTTTTAAGGCCAGGACTAGTATTGATTACTAGCCTGAGCCTCACTGGCTTCCCTTAGGGGTCAGAACAGAATATTACACAAAGGTGGTATACCTTTGTCATTGAAGTTGGTGATGGGTTTGAGCTTTGAACTTGAGTTTTGATGGATGGATGATGAATGTTCAGGAGTGAGAGAGGCTCGCTTGCTTGCTCTTCCAAGGGATGGAGAAAAAGAAAGCAAGAATGCCAAAAGAGGGGAGAAAGAACTTGGTGAGCCTTAATGTGTGTAACCCCTTGCTCATGAATGCAAGGGGTGTATTTATAGCCCAAGGGTGACTGAAGAAGGGCAGTCAGTTGAGGTTAAGGGCTAGTTGGGTTAAGAGAGGGAGCCTCCATGCATTAAATGCATAGGACTTGGCTTGATGGAGAGTGTAGGAGAGAGGGGGAACGTCCCTGTAGATTATAATCATCAGGGAGACTGTCCATCGTACTGGGGAGCCGTAAAAGTCTCGAGCACGTGGTTGAATAGTGCTATTTTGACTGGCTTTGACCAGCGTACGCCACCATTTGACTTGCATGCGCTAGTTGTAACTGAGTCAACGGTCGATGATCGACATGTGGAAGTGTACCAGCGCATGCCAACACAATATCGGCTTATGCAAGTAGGGTTTTGCTGAGGCCATTTGGTTTTGGCTTGAAGATTTTGAAATGGAGTTTGAATGGGGGTTCGAATTTGGTTTGGGACGCTCAAAGCCGAAACACACAACCAGCCTTGGAATGTTCTTGGCCTTTAATCATCCTTAGGGAATCAAAATAGGACAGTCCAGAATAGGATGTCTACACATATCTATCAAAACAGTTAACAATGACACATCCATATTCCTTAGTCTAACGTTGGTGTCTGTGATATCTGAGTTTCTCCTACGCGACTCATCGTAGACCGTATCACCATTTTTCATATACCAAATCAATATATCCAAAAGCATTTTTAACACTCCCAACCTTTGTTCCGCCGTTCCAGTCTCCCGAGTATCCTTACAATGGTTCCATCGCACCGGGTTCCCATTGGCACACAAAACATTGAATTTGGCATTGGCTCCTCTCCACGGATAACCAATCCACAATTCAAAACCCTCGGTTCTGCCGCTCTGGGTTCCCGAGTATCCCACAATGGTTCTGCCGGTCTGGGTTCCCATTTGGGTTTTCGAAAATCATTAAAACAATTGCGTTGGCTCCTCTCCGCGGATAACCAAACCAAAATTCATCCCTCGGTTTTGCCGCTCCGGGTTCTCGAGTATCCCCACAATGATTCCGCCGGTCCGGCTTCTCATTGGGTTTTTCAAAAATGTTTTCACACACACATACACACCACACAATGCGTTGCCAAGTCCGGCCCCATTGTGATTTCAAAACTTATTTTTAACACGCCCTGGGTGTCATGTTTCTACTTTCTCAATTTCTGTGTCTCGTTACATGCATGGACTCCACGGTAGGACTTTTCACGTACATACACATAAATAATTCATTGTAATCTTGAAACTAAACTAGCAAGATCATCCAACTCTATATTACTTTATCATGCCCAAAACTCAACTTAAGCATCCATATGTACGGACGCATTTGGAGTGGAGACTACTTATGCTTTATCACACAATTACAAGTAATGCAAGTAATCACATATGCATTCTCATAACCATCCTTAAGATCAAAATACGAATACTTTTAATCAAGTGTTAAATTCTTATCTTTCGAATTTCCGTTTTTTCTTTCTTTTTGGGAAGTTCAAAACAATATTTGTTTTTCAGGAAGATAAAGTCGAGTTATTCAACATGATCATACTTTCTTTCAAAGTTTTAGTGAAACAAGTTTGCTACTTGTCATGCATTTTCAAACACAAATGTGAATATAGTCTTCTAGAGTACGGAGGAATCTACGTATACGAACTTTATACTTAGAGAGAGTGGTTAGAAATATTCTACTTATACTTAGAGTAAGTAAGTAGAGGTATTCTGCCGTTCTTCTTGGTGGTAGGTCGGTGTTCGAACGGAGTGACTTCCTACGGTGAGCTTTCGGTAGCTTCGAAAGAGAAGGGTTTCTCTCGAAACTTGTTCTTGACTATACTACTAAACTTTTTGGATCGAAAGGGTGGTCGAGTGGCGGTTTGGTGGCGGTCTTGGATGAGTTTCTTGAAAAACTCAAGAACAAAGGAAGAACAAGCAAGAACAAGGCAAGGACACAAGAATTTCTAAAGAGAGAAGTTGGAGGATGAAGGTGTGAGTTGAATAGCAAGGATGGGGTGCTATTTATAGCAAAAGTTTGGGCTCTCTCTCTCTCTCCTTTCCCATGGATTTTGCTCCATTGTTTGGTCAAATCAAGCCTTTAAGCATGTCATGTCCTGTCATCCAATTTTAGGTTCAAAATCTAGGTCATCATGAAGGGTTTTAGTCTTGTCTTGTCCTAGGATGGCCTTTCTTGCTGGGCGAGCGCATCCGATTCAAAAGTCCTTACCCTAAGCGAATCCTGCCTCTTCTTGTTAAGTAGGATTGATTTGATAGCATAAATCAGGTCATCAACGGCCGTCTTGTCTTCTGGTCTTGAATCATTTATTCGATTTGTCGACTAAGGGAGATATCTCTTGTTTACGATTCCCGCAATATAGTGTCTTGATCGAACCTTGTGCATCTAGCCCACATTAGATCTGATAGGGCATCTTCTCCAGATGGTAATGGAGTACGATGAAGGATTGCAGCCCGAATGTTTTCATATTCAGGTCTAAGTCTGCCGCTTTTCTGTTGATTCCTTTAGCTACTTGCCCTTCGGTTTCGAGCAATAAATATGGAATTCGAGGCATTCTAATCTTCTCTGTATTTCCATTATGACCTGCCTGAAGTGCTCTTCCAGTGCCTCATAGTCTTTACATGGTTTCGTCAGCATAGCACACAAGCAGCAATACAAGTTGAAGGCTAAGCCACAGGCCTAATCCCTAGGGTTCCTCCAGTAACTCGAGAGTAGAAAGAAATAGAATAGAGTATGACGGAACCAGTAGCTTTGAGCTTGAATGTGTTTCAGCTCTTGTCCTGCTATAGCTTATGTTTCTTGGACTGCATTAAGATAATGATGTCACTTAGCACTTTGAGAGATCTCTTTAACATGTTTCTGATAATTTCCTGATATGAACAGTGTACGTACATCTATGTGACTAATGAATACTAATAGGAATAGTCTTTGATAAAAGACCTTATTGTTGGACGTATATAGCATACTCCGTATTTATGACTATATTGAATGAGTTGCTAGCTAGTGTTGTGGTACATGGAAGGAACTATGTCATATATATCGATGTGAAACCGCTATGACTCGCACTAGTAGTTTGTTTAATGATAGTAATATGATTGTGATCAAATTGAAGAATAAGCTACATATGGTTCTAATGTGCGCCTAATGTTACCATAATAAGCTATAACGTAAGATCATCATATTGAGCCAAGTGGAAGAATGTAAGAATAATTTATATTTGGCTCACATGATGAATGGCCATGTGCATGCTTTTATGACCAATAGATGATTGGTGCGTGATCAACATACACTTATTTTGGCTGAAGGATTATTGAGAGGACAGTTGTGCTGCATCTCCTCCTTTTACTCTTATCTTGATGGATAGATGAGTATAATTGCATATATAAGGGATTGGTCCTCTTCCCTCCCATGATAGTTATTTTGAGGCTTATCCCATCTGTTTGAGTTAGCCTGAAATCTAAAGTTTAAGGGTCAAGGTAGAGAAACCACTTTCTTTTACCTAAAAAAAAAAAAAAAACCACTTTCTCCGTGGAGCTTGCTTTGCTCTTGTATTATGGTTTGGATCTACTATCTCCTCTATCAAGGGCTTGGATTTTGTAGCTTATCTTTTATATATATGTACATAGATTCAGGTCAGTAACTTCCTTGTGAATCTAATTATATATGTATTTCCATAGCATGTATTTGATAGTGAAAATTCATGATGTATTTGATTATGGAATTAGGTTTACACTTGAGAGTCATTACCTGAGAGTGAGAGCAAGAGCGATTAACATAAAGTTTGGTGAGTTTGGTCTAAGCTTCATGAGAGGTGGTGGCAAAGGCAAGCAAAATTAAAGAGTCACTTGTTCCGAAACAGAGGCAAAAATTGCATGCAACAAGAGCTGATCTTGTCGCTGCCACAAAGTGTAGGTCGGGTTTGCGGCTTCTTCTACTGTCTTTGGCGGGGTTGGAAAAGAGCCATCAACATAGCCCATGGGGTCATACCCAATGAGTAGGGCATTGAACTGCACAATCCATGAGAGATAATTCAACGATGTGAGCTTGAGAGGTAGTTGGGTAACTGCGTTGATGGAGGCCAAAAGTTGGTTGGAAACCATGGATTGAATGAAGTGACAAGAATTTCTCCCAAAGAAGTTGGTTTTTGTTTGTCAGCCATAAAGAGAAAATTAAGGAGAGAGAAAAAGGAAAAGAAGAAGAAAATAGGAACGGTTTTACTCGTTGGAGAGTTTTTGATCTGATACCATAAAGAGCTCTAATATTTCTTGTGGAAGAAATTGGTTTCTCGAAAATTTATTTTATTAGCCAATCCCTAGGTATAAATAAGTCAAAACAACGAGATAAGGATTATATTTGCAACCTTCAAAAACTAAATATGTACTATCCTCAGTTACAACTAACAACTTGAAAGAATGATCATTATCCTTTACAAAGAGAACGTACAAGTCTGGCATAAACTACAACGCTGAAAGGAGAAATTTTTGTCCCAAGTCAAGAAAAGAGATCCTCATTAAAGCGGGTTTCCCAAGTGGTGTCTGCGTATTGATAGCACAAAGATTTGCCTGATTTGGAGTCCTTGACGGTTAATTTTTTCTGGGGTAAAAAAAAAAGGGAAAATGATGGCCAATGACGTATTTTGATAATTAATATTCATTAAGGACATGCTGAAAATATTTGTTAATGCTGAAAATGTCTTTAACGGGTATTAATTATCAAACATGTCCTGAGCTGTTTTTTTTCCAAAAAAAAAAAAAAACATGGTGGAAGGAAGATGGATTTCACGATAAGGGATACTCTTTATGGAACGAATTTGGTCATGGGATGGGTTTTAAAAACCAGCAATCAAATAGAGCGATAATATTAGAGCTATATTAAATAAGGCATAATCAAGGAATATCCAAAAAGCTAACCAATGCATAACCAAACCCAACCAAGACATAACAAACAAGTTATGCCTTGTTATGGTTTTATTATGCTTTGTAATGGGTTTTGGTTATGCTCATAATAATTTTGTTATGTCAAAAGTTATGGTTTCCCTAAAATGACCGGAGACACCAAAGTCATTCTCATATGTATAATACGGGGCGGTTCCGCGGATAACAAATTAAACACCTAAAAAAACACCCAAAATCTCAATCTCATAGTTTCTGATTAGATTTTTATGATCCGAACCGTTCAATGTGTGTAGAATGTGATTTTAAGGGTGCCTGCGAGAAATTAGCAAAAAGTATGACCGGAAAGTGCTTGTTTTGAGCAATTTTTAATTAAACCGTTCATCAAATCTAAGCTAAAAACTACTCAGATCAAGTTCTTCCCGATCTTTTTTTTTTTTTTTGCTGATTTCTCGTGGGTACCCTTAAAATCACATTATGATCACATTGAGCGGTTCGAATCATTAAAATTTGATTGAAAATTATGAGGTACTTTTTTAGGTGTCTAATTAGTTGTCCATGGAACGGCCCCTGTATATATATAGTGAGTCCCCTTCTTATGAGGAATCCCCTACTTAGCTTAAGTGCGGACCTTATAGATTCCGATCGAATTTCGATGATTCGATCCGCTCAATGTGATCAGAACGTGATTTTAAAGGTCTCCGTGAGAAATCGTCAAAAAAAAAAAAATGGTCGGAAGGGCTTTATCTGAACAGTTTTTTATTGAACGGTTCAAAAAAACTGCTCAAATCAAGCCCTTCCCGATCATTTGTTTTGTTGATTTCTTGCGGGTACCCTTAAATCACGTTATGATCACATTAAACGGCTCGAATCATCGAAATTCAATTGGAAAATGGGTGAATTGGGGAGGTCCACACTTAAGGAGCCTATTTAAGGTTCTCACAGGAAGCTCATTATATATATACGGGGCAGTTCAATGTACCTTCATAGCTAGAAAAAGGCAAATTAACTAATATATTGACTTTTATAAACTAACCAATCGAATAAAGCGATAATAGAGTTACATTTCAATATAAGTTCTTTATTTATGGAAGCCAACACACTGTAGAGCAAAGTTAGGCATTTAGTCTCAGAATTAAGTTCAAATGTATATATGGTAAAACATCAACAATATGCTCACTATGTATATTTTGGTGACTTATAATTATGGGGGTTTCCTTGTTGGGTCACAAAAGTTGGTGTTGCGCCTTCACCTCTGCTTGCCTTTGCTTCTTATATCGGGCGCCCTTCATGCTGTCAAAAATAGTTATGGAATCCGTCAAAGTCATATAATGACAATGCCTAAACATAATCACTTTTGACTACGTTTTAATAATTCACTTGAAATCAAATAAGCAATAGTTCTTTTATGGAAGATTTTTAAGAAAGGCTTAGTGAAATTTATTAAGACTTACCCGGTCAAAAAATATTGGTTCAACATCAAAGGCATTGTGAGTTTCTGGGATCGAGCCATAACTCATTGTTGTTGACCCTCCGAGATATTTGGAAAAGCCATGGGTCCCCTCTATTTCGGGAAGAAAATCGAAGAAGTCATCCGGAATAGGGGTCTGATTTGAGGCACTGCTATGAGAATCTGCTCCAAATGTAGCATTGCCAAAGTACGATGGTGTCGCTCGCAAATTCTGATTAGTTTTCTTTCCCAGCATAGAACCTGAGTTTTGATCCCTGGTATCATTTGATGTTGCATTTAGGTAAATACCATTATATGTAACATTGTTAATACCATGGGTTCCTATTTGCCCCTCATTGCTTTGGATGGAAGAATTGTGTGTGGGGATGTTATCCCCAACACAATTCGGTACAACGTGAGCCTGAGCCTGGATGAATTGAACTGAGTACTCTCCTTCTCTATTGCCCATGAAACTGTTGCCTAGTGTTGAGTATATTCCAGGACCTGTTTGGTGAACCCAACTTTCTTCAAGGTAGGATGTCTCAGGGTAGCCAGATGAGTTTTTTTGCAAGCGAGGCATTGATCCAAATTTTCGTGAACCAAATTTGTATGGGGAACCATTGTTTTGAGAACTCGAAGCATTTGATTTGCGGGTTTCTGGGGCACGCCAATTATCATTACGACATTTCTGAGTGAAAGAAAAGACCAAAGAAGAAAATATCATGAAATCAGGTCAGAGGAATATGGTAATAGACTATAAATCTTTCTTCCTCCCCTTAAAAAGGCTAAATTTAGGGTTCGTTTGGAACTTATGGAAAAGGAAAGAAAGTTTCAAAAACTTTTTTCCCTTTTTGGTGTGGTAAAGAAAAGAAGAAAAAAATGACAAAATAAAGTTCAATGCGCAAAATAATTTTCCTCTAAGTTTTTTCCTATTTTCCTTCTTAATAACTTTTCTTTCATGCCCTTTGTTCCACTTTCCACAAGTTCGAAACGGAGCTTTAGTGTATGCAATTCATCGGCATTGATTAGGAAAGGAATCACCATGGTATTGATTTTCTTTACTCGGATAACTATTAAGGCATTGATGCAATTGGTGAATTCTAACATGATATGCCTCATTATAATATTGTTAAACCATTTAGGAGATGTAATTACGATAGAGTATGATTTAATCATGGCAACAAAAGTTTGTTAACATTGTAATTACAAAAAAAGTTTATTAATTACATGTTTTCCCATCATGTGATGGTGCTGACTATACAGTGACGAATTTGAGTGCTTCTAGGTTATAAATTTTTACAGCGCTCAATACTTCGACTTTAATTCTGAAATTTTTACCATGTATAGCAGGCATATAAAAGAAAATCTCAGTAAAAATCTCATAAACTTCCGAGTTTTAAAAGTACCTCATCAAAAATCTCTAAAATCAGTTAAATGCAAGATTTCTATTCTATAGAATTTCAAAGCTAAGTAATCACTATAAAATTCACAAGATTCATCAAGGGTTTATTATGAGCTCTCTCAAAACTTAATGAACAAAGTTCCCAGTCTCTAAACTCCAAACCCTACCTTAAAGGATGATGTTATGGTGTCTCCGATCATTTTGGGAACATCATAATTTTTGGCATAACTTGACCATTATGAATATAATTAAAACCAATTACAAGCATATATAACAAAATTCAAACAAGGCATAACTAAGGATTATCCAAAAAACCAACCAAGGCATAACCAAATCCATCCAAGGCATAACTTGTTTTTTTTTTTTTTTTGATAAGATCCAAGGCATAACTTGTTAGTTATGCCTTGTTATGATTTTGTTATGCTTGTAATGAGTTTTGGTTATGCTCATAATGATTTTATTATGCTAAAATTTATGGTGTCCCCAAAATGATCGGGGACACCGAAGTCATTCCCTACCTTAAATTATGAACAAGGGTTTATCATGTTTGTTATATGGGAATGTTGTAATTAAATAATATATAGTAATTGCATCTCCTAAACAGTTTAACAATACTCCCTTTGCCCCTTTTTAAATGCTCCTTATGTAAAATTGTGTCATTTTAACTTTTAAAAAAATTGTATTTTTCAAAATCTTTTTTGAAACTTTTTTGCATTGTTTTAAAGTACTCTTCGAGATCTTTTGAACAATACAAAAAAGGTTAAAAATTAATTCCGAAAATACTTTATTTTTCAAGGTCAAAATTACATGGTCTCCTGTAGGGAGTATTTAAATTGGGATGGATGGGTATTAGTTTCACTTCCTTTCCCAAAGTGACTTCAAAATTCTACTAAAAAAATATAAGTAAAAAATATATGTCACGATAAAAGAAGCTGTGTGTGTATATGGATACAGTCCTTAAAATTACGTTCTGAACACATTGAGCAGCTCGAATCATTAAAATTCAATCAGAAAATGGAGGTCCATATTTTATTAAAATGAGATGGTCCTTACGGGAGACTGACTCTGTGTGTGTGTGTGTGTGTGTGAGTGTGTGTGTATATATATATATATATATATATATATATATAAACACTGAGGATCTAGTCAGGACGCCCTGATTTAGTGTTAGGTCCGGACTTTTGATCTCAGTCGTTAGATTGTGTTTTCAATGGTCCGAATCTACGGAAAGTTTATAACCGGTCACAATTAAATTTTTCTCAGAAAAGTTTCATTAAAATTTGGACCATTAAAAACACGATCCAACGGCTGAGTAGTAGTCTGGACCTAAACTCCAGTCAGGACGCCCTGATAGGAACCAGACTGTATATATATACACACACAGAGTTCGTTTCAAATGAGGTCGTTCTCATTTTAGTTAAAATGCAGACCCCCCAATTTCTCCCATTTTTTCGATTGAATTTCAATGATTCGAACCGCTCAATGTGATCATTACGTGACTTTAAGAGTACTCGCGAGAAATCAGTAAAAAAAATGACCTAAAAGAGCTTCATTCAAACAGTTTTTTATTGAACAATTCAACAAAAAACTATTAAAATCAAGCATTTTCAAGTCATTTTTTTTGGCCGATTTCTCGTGAGTACCCCTAAAATCACGTTCTGGATACATTGAGCGGCTTAAATCATCGAAATTCGATCGAAAAAGGTAGTCCACATTTTAAAAGGTCCTCATTTGAAACTTTCTCATATACATATATATACACGGTCCGTTTCTCCCAAGGACCTCCGCATGTTAAGCTAAAATGTAGACTACTTAGCTACTGTTGGATTGTGTTTTGAATAATCAAGATTTGCGGACAATCAATTCGCGCAAATAGATATCTATTGGCAGGAATAGATTGTCCGCGAATCCTGCATGCGAATAGATTGTCTGCGAATCCTGACAATTCAAAATACAATCCAACAACCAGAATGGTAGTCCGCATTTTAAGCTAAAATGCGATGGTACTTATGTGAAATGCTCCGTCTACACACACACACACACACACACACAACAGATTCTATAAGGGATCCCTTAAATTGTTAAAATGTGGACCTCTTCTTTTCCGATCAAATTTTAATGATCCAAACTGTTCAATATGTTCAAATTGTGATTTTAAGGGTCCGTGCAAGAAATAAAAAAAAAGACCGGAAAGTGCTTAATCTGAGTAGTTTTCATTGAATGGTTCAATGAAAAACTGCTTGAATGAAGCACTTTTCAGTCTCTTTTTTTTGTTTATTTCTCTCAAAGACCCTTAAAATCATATTCTAAACACATTGAATAGTTCGTATCATTGAAATTTGACTAGGAAGCGGAGCTTCCACTAAGGGAGCTCTTAACTTAGTTGATTGCAAACCACTCTTTTTCTGATCAAATATTAATGATCCAAACCATTCAATGTGATCAGAATGTGATTTTAAGGGTTTTCGCGAGAAATCAACAAAAAAATATGGCCGGAAAGTGCTTCATCCGAGCAATTTTCATTGAACGGTTCAATAAAAACTGCTCGGATGAAGCACTTACCGGTCATATTTTTTTGCTGACTTCTTGTGAGGACTTTTAAAATTACGTTCTGAATACATTGAGCGGTTTGGATCATCAAAATTTGATTAGAACCATTAAAAACACGATCAAACGGCCCCTATTAGAAGTCCTTACATAGCTTATGCAAGGGAGTCCTCACATGGAGTGGACTATATATACACACACATATAAACTAAAGATAACCATCTGTACAACATCTTTCTCTTTTATGTTCCATTTTGCTTGGATTGATAAAAATGTACTCCCTCCGTCCCAATTTGTTCCGCCTACTTTGACTTTCACGAAATTTAAGAAAATATTGTACTTACATTGACTTTTGATCAATTTTACCATTTTATCCTTTCGAAAAAATATTACTAAAATTTTATAAAAAAAAATATTGAACCCATCAAATTCAAAGGCCTCTCCTGTCATGTCATGAATACAATGGTGCCAATTTCAGTTTTGCAGGCCTGCAATTTGTTTCATTTTCCTTTAACAATGTTTAAAATTTGAATTTGGGAGGGAGAAAATTTCCCCCAAAATAAGGGGTAAAATGGTAATTTGGATATCTAAAAATGGAAAGTTTTGAAACAAACATATCATTTTGGGACATCCCAAAAAGGAATAAGGGCGAAACAAATTGGGACGGAGGGAGTATTGATTAATTTCTTAAAGAATTCTTCTGATAGATTTATCTCAAATTTACATGTAATAAATATGTAATGTGTATTATAAATAAAATAGATGTAATAATTACAGATGATAGACAATTAAGAATGATAAGTTCACGGAAATTAGTAAAATACGATACTTATGGTTGAAAAACACAACCTAATTTAATAGAACATGTGGTGTCTCCTAAGTGATTGTTTACATATTTTTTCCCAATTAATCTTCATATATCAAATTAATTTATTTCCTACAAATCTGAAATCTTAATATTGCACTTGAAGGAGAAAAAGATAACAAATAAATTAACTTGTCGCACATACAATTTTTTTTTGTGTGTTGGGTAATTACTTATGGACTACTTTAATCGATTATTATGATTTCAAAACAAAATTAAACTTCTTTCGAATTTAAAACTAACTTTAAAATTTTTCTTTTTAGACTTCTAGAATTGGTAGTTGATTTTCCAGAGAACAAAATGAGATAGGAGACCTCAGGAAAAGCCACTTGACATTATAACCAATTTTAGTGAAGGATAGAATAAATACATTGATATACTAAATAGAGATAAAATATCACACATGAGAGAGAGAAAGAGAGATAATTAGTTAAATTAGCTATTTATTTCAAAATGCTACATCCAAATATTTCGAATTGAATTTTTTTTCATAATGTCTTATCCTATGTAAATCTGTAAAAGTCATTTAATGGTCGCCGATATATAAAAGAAATTAATATAAAGTTATTATAGCCTCATTCTCGAATAAAAAATTGTCAGCAACAACTATACCAAGATGTTTGTAAATCGCCACAATAAACAGCCATATATAGAGCAAAATCATTATTTTGTTGTCAATCAGGTAAAACGAAATTAATCTAGAGATACATGGGAGTTATTGTGACCTTTAATGAAGCAATTCATTAATGTTGTGAGAATCCAAATTACTTGTGCAATTCATTAATGAAGCAACAAACCTGAAGATGACTCGCGACTTGCATTCGAGTGAGACCAGGGACATTCATTAACTCAAGTATCTCCTTGGGGTAGCATCCTAGTTCAAAGAGTTAGTTGAACATTATTAATATTGGGAGAATCCAAATTAAACAACTACCAATCATTAGGAATTAGCAAAAAAATAAAAATGAAAATCATTGAACAAAAATTTATTTACTTCCTTCCCCAAGATGATCCACTGCAGCCATGAATTTTCGATGGAGCTCGTCTGTCCATTCTGTACAAAACTTCTTAGCTGATTTTCTACTCCCCTTAGATTCACCTGCTTCATCGTCTGCAATCGCTCCTATTCCAATATGTCGAGCCTTTTTCTTACCACCGTCTTTGGCCTTCTTAGAACTCGTATCGCTATCATTCTTTCCTTCAAGATTGCTTTCCTTTGAATTCCAAATTCGAATTCCATTTTGGTTTGACATCTCGTGTTGATGAAGGTTTTCTTCCTTTCCATACATTTTTGCCTTATATAACCTTTCTTTAATGACATGCTGCCATAGGCCTTTTAGAACATTTGAACCGGTTGGCTTTTCAAGAAAGAAACATGCTCCGTTTTCTAGGGCTATCTTTGCCAGCATAGCGTCTTCATCGGCCGACATAACTTTAATTCAGAGCACAATGCAAGCAAGAAGAAACAAATCCATTAACCTTTGAGAATCAATATGTTGAACAATTACGTACCCCCAAAAACTGAATTAACGGTATACGTAACAAAAAAAAAAAAAAGCTGAATTTTACAGTATGTAACTTTCAAAAAATATAAAAGAACAAGGAGCAAAAAGTAAATAATAACTGAACAACTCAATCTAGCTAAATACACTCACAAACTGTTGGCAATTCTCTATTAAGCGACTCTTGAAGAAGCATGAATGAATTGATGTCAGGTAAATGGATATCTGTGAGCACAAGATCAAACTGATTGTTTCCATCTAAAAGCAACGAAAGAGCAGTCGAGCCAGATTGAACTGCCGTAACTGAAAGATCAATCCAGGTAGAAACATGAGAATATATGAGTAGGATTCTACTAAGATTAAGAGAGCTACATATAAAAGTATCAATTGCTCATTTAAAGACATAACCTGGACGCATGTGCTTGAAATGGTTAATTTGGTGAAGAAAACAACTTAGTTAAAAAAGAATAATAACATTTCATGTACCTGTTACGATGATGCAAGAGACACTTAATTTCCTTGTAAAACATAAAAGAAAGCTTGCAAATTCTAGCTGATATCACACTAGAATTAAATCTGGTTGTTTAAAAGTCAAATCAATTAAGACGAAAACTAAAGTGAAGATAAGCATTTCTCCGTTCGCACAAGAAAGGAACTAGGAAGAAAAATTTATATAGAACACTTTCCAACTGCTCAACCGCTGAATTCTAAAAGAGATACACAATATATAGGTTTTTTTTCGTTTTGTTCGCGACAGTTGATTTTGGTGGAAAAGCAAATTTTAGGGTTGTTTTAAGAAGAAAATTTGTTGCATGCAAGATCTAATACTTGATATGACGACCTAGATTGGCCATATCTTATTAGATAACCATAAATCAGCGTAGAATTTGAATATTTCAAATGAGAGCTTTAGATAGGAAAATACCATTGATTGCTCTAAGGGGGGAAAAAGTTCTAAAGAATCATCTAGTTCTGAGAACTATCTAATTATCTTTGAAAATGGAAGAAAATAAATGGCATTCATGTTGAGCAAGACCCCATAGACTTCTTAATTGAAACAAAAAAATCCCAGTAAAATTAGCAAACATATAATTGAAAGTCACATTCAACACCATCAAAGCTATGGATGGAAAAGGAAAATCAAAATGAGAGAGAGAGAGAGAGAGAGAGAGAGAGAGAGAGAGAGAGAGAGAG
>BPLS01000145.1:5803486-5828789 GCA_019656275.1 Rhododendron kiyosumense | reverse complement strand
GAGAGAGAGAGAGAGAGAGAGAGAGAGAGAGAGAGAGAGAGAGAGGAGTGGTTATGGTTATAGAATGTGGTTGTATATCTGGGAAGATATATAGGACTCCAAAAAGGTGCAACCAAAATTGAATATATAGTTCAATTCAAACTGATACAAAGATAACCACTTTCATAAATGAATATAAGTTTCACAATAATGTGTGTAGAAATTTCTTAACATTTTCTATGTGAATGGAGCATTTTTTGATTGTGTATACATATACTATGCGGCATGAGTAAGTGTAAAACATAGCATGTCTTGAAATGACCTTACCATTCATTAATTAAGGCCTCGTTCTGCTTTCTTGCTAAATATTTTTTTTCAAAAAAAAGGTAATTTCAAATTCAAATATAATGAAAATGAGAAATAATTTTAAATTTTTTTTTTTGCACATTTTAAAAGATCTTAATGAAATCTATCAAATAAGATTCATATTGGTAGAAAAATTATTTGCGTAAACACATAATTTTTGAACTTAAAATTACATCTTTTTTTAAAACTTTATTTTTTTGCAAATGTGGAACACTCCCTAAGTCTTTCGCTTTTCTTCTCATACGTACTGCTTTTGAACCAAAACTTCTTAAGTAACGCATATATGCCTTTAATATATTGTGTCATCTTGTCCCTGAATACCCTCATTTGAGACCTGTTAGTAGTTGACATTGTCATTGAGACACAACCACCCTTATGGTCAAACTGATGAGCATTGGACCCACTTTTTTGACCTGAGAATGTCTAATGTCAGACATATATATGAATATGACACCCTACATCATATGTTTCTTTTTCAGCTACTGTTCTGTTGGACTGTCTTTTCATCCATGGGTTCCAACTTAGTAATTCGTAAGGGTGCCCTAATTTTGGGACAACTTCACTTCCGAAAAATTTAGGAGGAGGAGAATAGCGAAACACGACATTTCCTTCAAGGGGGATCCGAAAATGTGAACCGTCATTGAATTACTTGTTCAAATGATTTTTGCGCACAAGGTGGACCGCAATTCGCAACCCAATATATCAATTGTTTCTCGGACTTGAATGACTAACGACACTTTGGTTCTGTACATTAATTGTCTTTGATTTTCTATTTTTACAAGATATAATAGGGGTGCCTTTCTTTAGAAAATTTAACTTTGACACATCTGTATTGTTTTAATTTTCTGCAATTAATATTTTTGCCAAGTCGAATTTTTTATTAAAATTAATTCCTTTTTTTATTGTCATTGACATATCGTATTGTTTACATTTTATACCTAAGTAGGCAAGTCACCCGTTATTGTTAGATAGACTTCACCGCCTTTCGATAATAGCAACAGAAATACCTAATACCATTAACATGTGTCTAATTATATTGTGCATTTTTATTCCCTGCTAGAGGAAATTATTTTTCTATATCAAACAGGGGTTTGGATAAGGTGCATCAAATCAAACAATATTTTTCTCTTGTCAACATGTTATTTATTTATTTTTACGGAAAATTTACAATATACATCCCTTAAAAGGGTATACCATATGCATCTATTTTATGGTTTATTTATAACATTTTAGTGTGTTTCGTAACTTTTGTTCTATAATTCATAACATTTCAGCAGTACGATTCGTAATATTTTTATTATGATTCATAACATTTTGGTATATCTCATAACCTTTATACGATTTTCGTTACATTTTAGCAATACGATTCGTAATATTTTCTCTATAATTCATAACATTTTAGGGGTGCATATGATATACACCCAAATAAAGAGTGTGTATTATAGTCTTTCCAATATTTTTAATATAACTGAGTACTCTGTCCAATGGACCAATTACTCCAGAAGACCAATATAGCATGATTAGCATCGTCCATTATCGGGGGTCGGAATCAAAATGGCACAATTAAGACTGTATGGATTGGCCAAAACATAAATAAACTAGTGCGTACTTAGTTTTTGTCCGTTGACTTATTTCCGTAAACCACTCACACCCTTCTTTCAGTATTTATCAAAAACTGGTTCAGGAATGCACCTTATTCTTTTTCCGAATAGTTGAACAACATTTATTGTCTTTGACCAAAGAGAATGGTTGGTCGATAGGTTTTTTTCTTTTTTTGTTTCGAATATATATCTTCATACATAGGAAGACTTTAACAGCAGAGGGAAACGTTAAAAGATGGACTTAAAGTGAAAAATATATATATGATAGCGTATGTGCTTGCTATTCGCTAAAATTTCAAAGAGGGTTGACCAAAAAGAAATGTGGAATCGAACTTGCTTTCATAAACGGGTAGAAATTACCAAATTAATTATTTGAAAATGTTGATTCCCCACTCACACCCAATTTACTCCTTCTAACATACAGTAGTAATCAATGGCACATAGGGGAACAATAAATATTGTACCCTTTTCATCTTTGTATAGAGGAGACCCCAACACGCCTAAATTTGAATATTTTCTCACTCCAATTGACGGTTAGAAGATGTATTCAACCAAACCAAGGGAACACAGTAAATAGCTTAATAACTTTTTTGTTTACACATTACGAGATATCATTGAGATATAATTAGTTCCTATTAATTTATGAATGTATCACTACAAGAAAAATCACAATAGTTGATGAAAAAAATGATGACGAAATTTAATTTTTACTATAGGTGACGAAAAATAAGATTTTTGTCACCAAAAAAGACTTTCCTCCACAACTTATAGGTGACGAAAGACAAAAACCTATATGTTGTCTCCAAAAGTCACTTTTTCGTCACCTATAACATATTTTTGTCACCTATAGTAACTTTGGGTGACAATTTTTTTGATTTTTTTTGTCTCGTCAGCTATTGTGATTTTTCTTGTAGTGATGTTCCTCTGCAATGCTTTAAGTTGGACTAAACTGTAAACTGTAAATTTCAACTGTGGGCGCTCAATGTATCTTGTTTTATTGATCCAAACTGCTTATTTTCGTAGAATCTAATGTGCCAATCACACATATAAAAATATTAGGTCAATCGGATATTAATTAGCAAGAGTTTGGTCAAATTACATTTGTCTTGTAAAAAGGATGATGCACGAGAGTTTTGGCCATCCATTTAATTATTCGTTGTATGGCTACAAATGCTCGATCAAATTGGTATTTCTGAATGGACTATCCAAATATTGTGTACAATAAAGGCACGACTATTATTGATAAAAACTTGGGTAACCCCCATAAATTTAAACTTCTTGATATAGAGAGTAGAGAGGAGCTGATTCTAGTTCATAAACACTAGCATTCTTGTGGTGATTTTGTTGCATGCACCTACATGCCTTAATTCAAGGATAAATGTCTAACTGGGTGTGTGAAAGTCCAAGTTTGTTATCCGTAAAACACACACAAGTTACAAATCCCGCCGCCCCCCCACACACACACACCCCTCATTACTCTAAAAGAAAACACATAAGCGGTTCAAGCCAGATGCTCGAGAGAAGGGAAATTGGAAAGCTCTGAGCTAGACTGTTAAACCTAGTACGTACCATAAAAAACAAATTGCAACATTGTATACTATCAGAGCGGCTTATTTACCTTTTTGGTCCCCGAAGTATTTCCGCCGTGCCCCTTTGGTCCCCAATATTTCAATTGCTAACATTGCATCCCCCAAGTATCAATTTTGTATTTAAAAGGTCCCTACGGCTCACTCCGTTCCTTCCCTCCGTCAAAACCAAGGGCAAAGTTGGTATTTCACCTCAAAACGGTGTCGTTTTGGTTGGAAGAAACGGCTTTTTGACTTTTTTGGTCCCCAAAGTATTTCTGTCTTGCCAATTTGGTCCCCAAAGTATTTCCGTCATGCCAATTTGGTCCCCAAACGACACCGTTTTGAGGTGAAATACCAACTTTGCCCTTGGTTTTGACGGAGGGAAGGAACGGCGTGAGCCGTAGGGACCTTTTAAATACAAAATTGATACTTGGGGGATGCAATGTTAGCAATTGAAATATTGGGGACCAAAGGGGCACGACGGAAATACTTCGGGGACCAAAAAGGTCAATAAGCCCTATCAGAGCTATTGCCTCTGATGCCTGTTAAGGTCTAAGTTTTCTCATTTACTGAGACATTGCTAACAACACAATCAAGTCTATCATTCTAACACATAATTATATATTAGAAGCTCAACTATATATGGATTAGAGGCAAATGATATGCAAATGTAGTTTGTATGATGTCGGCCCATGAGCACTCTCCTTTTTCTTCCACTAGCATGACCGTCCCAGATCAAGTGTTTCCTCTGCAACATCAAATTCACTGAAGAAACAGATTATCAGCGTAGCATGAAAAAGATCAAGAGTGATCACATTGAATCTTAGCAACACCGAGGAATCAAGCCCTATGGAATCAGATAAAAGCAACGGTGTGAACACGACATCTGGGGCCAATCCATTGGAGACTTACTGCGATGGAAACATCATTAGGAGGTTTATAGGTTGCTCAAGCTCTTTGTCCAAGATATTGGATAAAAAGAAGAGTTTAATGAAGCTTGGGGTTAAAGCGCAGAATGCTTCAAAGTTGGATTATTAATTTGTTATCGCACGAAGTTCAAGGAACTATTGTGTAATTAATGACTAAAACCCTATATAAACAATGGAAACTCACTGCCTTTGGCAGTCAACTCTGGACGCGGAAAAATAAGGTTTTCGCCCATGGACGAAATTGCATCAAAGACAGTTCACGAAGACCAACTTATGATCGGCTAACTCCATTCTCTAGGGGGAAGATGAAGCCCCATGCCGAGTAACTTTGTATTTGTACAGATTAGGGTTTTTATTTGAATCAGATTATGTGTTCAAGAACTCATTTCATGATATCAATGGAATGGTTTTAATTCTTTTTATCGATTGAGTATTTGTTTCCTAGGTTCTCAAATATCGTTCACATAATAGTTTTCATTGTTCTCAATCTGGGTGACTGAGATGGATTATGCTCGTGAGATAGATTGTGCTGTTAAGCAGCTAGACCTCACTAGTGAGACGGTCCGTGCCGTGGAATAGTCCATGCCGGTTGACAAATTGTAGAAATTTACTTGGCCACTATTGATTAGGATTGCAAGCCCTAGCGATAGTGATTTGCGATTTGAGTGTTAATCCAATCTATGGGATACACGGTTATGCGGTTGGGGTGGATTCTAAACCCTTGACTTTTCTCTCATCGTTTCCAAACCTTTTAATTAAATCACTCTTTAGTTTAATTAGTTCTTCAAAACAATCCAATCAAACAAACTTTTCATTTCAGAATTAACCTAGGAGTTAATCGAAATTATAGTAACTTAGCCATTCTGTCTCTGCGGATTGACACTCAGTCTTGACCACTATTCTACGGAGTAGTAGTTAACTCTAAATTTTTATAAAATTATTTTTGACATGGAAGATGCGGTCAAATTTTGGCGCCGTTGCCGGGGACAGTTTGCATGGTTGCATTAATTTGATTAATTTTTATTTTAGTTCATTGTTATTTAATTTAATTTTGTTTGTTAGTTTTGGTACTCTTAGTTACAGGTTATGAGGTGACAAAACGAGCAAATTTCAATTAACTACTAGTCTAGGAATGACGCTATCAAATTTCGCTCCGTGTCAAATATAAATTTATAAAAACTTAAAGTTAACTACTACTCCGTAAAATAGTGGTCAAGACCGAGTGTCGATCCGCAGGGACAAATTGGCTAAGTTACTATAATTTCCATTAACTCCTAGATTAATTCTGAAATGAAAAGTTTGTTTGATTGGATTTGTAAGTGGAGAAAAACGAAAGAGGCTTTGAAACAGCACAAGAGTGTAACGGCTTCTTGTGCCTCTTCACCGGAACCCTAGCACGTCGTCAGGAACCTAATCTGCAAAACAAAGAAGGGGTGAGCGCACCTTTGCCTCTCGTGGCAAAGGCCCTCCGATGCCTAAGTTAGTATCATGTACTAGCAATAAACCTTAATTATCAGTAGGAAACTCGTATAATGCAAAGTGCTATGTATTGCATACATTTTACTTCTAGGTTTACCTCGTATTTGTAGATTCATAGGTGCTTGTTGCCCAAGCATCCCTGTTACCCTATGATTCCTATCTCGTATAGGAAACCCAGGATATCTTAGATTCTCGTTTCCTTATCAGTTCATTACCTTAGTTCTTTTAGGACTCTTTTCCATAACTGGTCGAACATCCCATTCCCATTGGGTATCTTTCCCAGATTCTACATTCTTGGGATTTCATTCCTTAACGGAACACCACTGTTTCTGGACCCTTCTATAGTGTTCCTTGCACCTGAGGCTGCTTTCCCCAGATTTCTCTCTTGTTCGGCCTTCTCATTGCCAAACAGGCTACTTGGACCAGTGACTTCATATGTCACTGGTTTTTTATCTGACTCTTGGACCAATAACTTCTCATGTTCATTGGTCCAAAGCCCTTCACAGACTTCTTGGACTATTGACTTCTCATGTCATTGGTCCCTGTCATCGACCACCGTATTGCATGGCAACCGCCCCTATCGTATCTATACCATGGTCCCACGTACTACGTGTTCGGGCCCTGTTTGAGCCTATTCGGGAATACCTCCCTACAATTGCTTCCTAATTTTACTCGTTATTTTTACTCAAATGACGAGCAAAGCTTCCAAGAACCAAGCAAATTCATTATGATCCTGCACCTTATTTCACAAAATTGGTGCAACTTTCATCATTAGTCCAGGCAAAACGTCTCATGGTTTGGGCTGGACAGGCTTTTCCTACCCTTACTTTTACACGTGGCACTCTTTGTATTACCTGCACTCTTGCTAAGTTTGTTCATACTTAGCAATAACCCTAGGTCATTATGCACTTTCGCAATTTTCTCAGTATTTAATCATTGCTTTGGCCCAAAGTTTTCTCGTACTTAGCAAATTCCCAACAATGTTCACTACCCTAGGAATATTCGTCCTCATCCCCAATTCTCGGCCGATCATGGCCGTTTTGGGTATTACTCAATGCCAAGTCCTAAGTGCATCAGGATTTGATTTAGATCTCATCCATTGCCAAGGCCTAGGTTTCCTCCACACCTAGCCTATCTTAGGCTCAGCTCGCATCAGAGCAATGTTCGTTGCTCGGGCCCCAAACTTTTCATGCTTAGGCCTTTGTCTGACAATCTTCGCTTGTCATGATTCAAGCAATGTTCGCTGCTCGGGCCTCAAACGTTTCCGTACTGTGGTCTACTTTTGACATTCTTCGTTGTCATAGTTCAGGTTTATTCGTACCTATTTCCAATTTAGCTCGTACTCACCCAAGTTTTCGTGTTTGGTATTGCCTAAGCTCAACCATGCTCAGCAGACTGCCCAGAACTTATTTACAGACCTACGCCCTTCGTGCTTGGCCAATTTCGTACGTTCATTCATACACACTTTTTGTATTATGCTTGCTTGTCCAAGCGTTTCATACTTGGCAGACTTGTGTAATTTTTTCGTACACAGTTAAGTATTTCGTACTTAACTTGTTCGATTGCTCTTCAAGTGTGTTCGTACTTGCATAACCATTTAAGTCTTACTCATACTTAGCTGTTTGTTGTATTCATCCCAAGTGGTCACGTTCTTGGATCAACTTCTAAGTATATGTGTACTTAGATAATGTTGCATGTTCACGTATGCAACCCAAGTATTTCTTACTTGAAAAAATTTCCAAGTATATTCGTACTTAGATAAATCTGCATATTCTCGTATGCTCCCCAAGTTTTCGCGTACTTGGGCCAATTCCTAAGTGTATTCGTACTTAGGTTATACTCTTAAGTTTCTCGTACTTAGACAAATGGCCAAATGTATTAATATTTGGCAGAATTGTGCACGTTCTCGTATGCATTCCAAGGTTTCATATACTTGGAAATATTCCTTGCATTTCTTCGTATACAACCCAAGATTGCTCATTCCTGGGAAAGTTTCTAAGTTTGCTTGTACTCAAATAATGTTGCATGTCTTCGTATGTAACTCAAAATTTCATAACTCGTAAATTTGTATTATATGTATAGACCAACTCTCTGCTTCCCAATACAAAGGGAGGACAAAGAATGAGTGACTAGCTTCGTATTTTCACCAAAATAGAATTAAATTCAAAATTTAAGGGGGCGTTATGCGTAGCCCTTGCAATTAACAAAACCAAAAATAACAAGGGAATTCAATTCGTAATCCTCACACAATCACGATGTGCATCCTAAAACAGAATGAAAAATCAAACTGAAGTTTTTTAAACAAAGAATTTCCTCAGATTATGGACATTCCAGGGCCTTAGTACCGAGTTCCGTCCATGTCTACGAATCTATAAGCCCCTATGTCCACAATTTCAGTAACTCGATATGAGCCTTCCCAATTGGCCCCCAACTTGCCCTCATTGGCTACCTTGGTATTGCCGAGCACTTTATGAAGCACCAGGCCCCAATACCAAATTCTCGTGGGTGGACATTCTTGTTATTGCTTTTCATCTGCTGCTCCTGGTATGAGGCAAATGCACCAGAGCCCTATCTCTCCGTTCCTCGGCAAGATCCAATTCAATCTCCAAGGCTCTGTCATTGCCTCCACTTTCAATCAAAATGGTCATGTTGGTCGACAAACCCACCTCCAATGGAATAACAGCCTCTGTTCCATATGCTAATGAATAGGGGGTCCCTCCCATAGACCGCCTAAGAGTTGTTCGGTGTGCCCACAGGACCAGTGGTAATTCGTCGAACTACTTCCCCTTTGCTTTGTCCAACCTCTTCTTGATCCCGTCAGGTATGGTTTTGTTGGATGCTTCCACCTACCCATTACTTTGTGGGTAGGCTGGGGTCGAGTAATAATTCCTGATCCCATATTGGGCACAAAAGGCCTTGAACTTCTTTTGAAATTGGGACCTATTATCCATAATCAACGAATAAGGGACCCCAAATCGAGTAATAATACTCTTCCACACGAACCTATCTATCATAGGTTCAATGATCTTAGCCAATGGCTTTGTCTCAATCCACTTAGTGAAATAATCTGTTGCTACCAACAGAAATTTCCTATTCCCAGTTGCCTTGTGGAGTGGATCCACGATGTCCATCCCCCATTGTGCGAATGGCCAAGGACTTGTCAACAACACCAGATCCTCGGCTGGTGTTCGGATCATTGATGAGAATTTCTGGCACTTCTCACATATCTTTACATACACCTTTGCATATTCTTGCATGTGCGGCCACCAATAACCCTGGGTGATTGCTCGATGGCAATGGACCTGGCCCCATCATGACTTCCACATGTTCCCTCATGAATCTCGTGGAGAAACTTCTGCACCATCTCGGGTGCACACAAAGCAAATGTGGACCAGTGAACGATTTTCTGTATAAGTTTCCTTCAGGTGACAGCCAAAATTGTACAGATTTTGTCTTTATCTTGTGAGTCTCCTTTTTATCCGTGGGGAGTATCCCATCTCATAAGAACTCCACTATTGGATCCATCCAACTTGGCCCTTGGTTCATGTCCAAGACCAATTTCACGCTCCTTCCAATGCTCGGCTTAGCAAGATAATCTACTACCACCCTTCTCTTGAATTCAGTTAGCACACTGCGACCAACCAAGCAAGTGAATCTGCATGGGCATTCTGCCCAGAACTTATTTGCTCAATGTACACCTTCTCAAAAATGTCGAACAGATCCTTGGCAGCCTCCACGTAGACTGCCATCTTTTCATTCCGGATTTCGTATTCATTGGAAAATTGGTTCACCATGAGTTGTGAATCACAGTACACTCGTATTCTTTTTACCTTCAGGGTTTTCACACTTCGCAACCTTGCAAGAGTGCCTCGTACTCCACTACATTGTTTGAAGCACTGAAGCCCAGTCAAAGGGACAATTCCATCATTACTCCTTCGGGAGGGAAAAGCACAATCCCAATCCCCGATCCGGTATTGCATGTGGAACCATCAATAAATAGTTTCCATTCTAAGGGATCCTATTTGGTAGGTGCCTTACCCTTCCTGGTTAATGCCTCACTAGGCTGTTCCTTTCTCATAGGAGGTGGGCGAGCCACTACAGGTGAAAACTCTGCCACAAAGTCTGCCAATACTTGTCCCTTTATTGCAGTGCGCGGCTGATAGTCAATATCATACTGACTCAATTCTACCGACCATGTTGATATATGTCCTAAGGAATCTGCCTTTCGTAGCAAATATTTCAACGGAAGCTTAGTGTAAACCACAATTCTGTGACTTTTGACATAATGGGGCAACTTCCATGTTGCTGTCCTCAATGCCAGGACGAATTTTTCTAGAGGCAGATATCTCGTTTCTGCATCCAACAACGTCTTGCTCATGTAGTAAATAGGGACTTGCTCGGATCCCTTGTCCCTCAGTAATACTACACTAACATGTTCAAAGACTACTAAGTACAAAATTAAGGACTCAGCCGGTTCAGGAGTAGGCAAGAGTGGGGCCGCTGCCAAGTACTTCTTCAGGTCTTGGAACGCCTGTTCGCATTCTGCTCCCCATTCGTACTTTTCTCTCTTTTTTACTACCACAGTGTTAGACAACCACACAAGGTAGTACTCTCATATGGCCTTTACTTCTAGCAAACAGTTAACCTCCTCAATAACTGCGTCTACATGCTGTACGGCTGATCTTATCTTTTTCTGCATCACGGGCTTATCTTGTGGATCCACATTCAAGTGGTGGCAAATCACATTTGCATCCACCCCAGCATCTCTTCGGGTACCCAAGCAAACACATCAACGTGCTCCTTGAGGAACCCGACCAACTCTTTCTCTTCTTCCTTGTTCAGGTTTTCCCCAATTAGGAAATACTTTTTGGATTAGTCTCATTGATCTGAATCTTTTTCAAGCCTTCCACCACTTTCTCGATGGGGTTCCCTCCGACATCCTCGATGGTCGGCTGGTCTAGAACCTCGAAGCCTTGGACCAATTTTGCTTTGGGTGCCTTCTTGATTATAGTAACCAAACACTGCTGGGCAACCTTCTAGTTCCATCTAATTCTTTCAATACCATTAGATCCAGGAAACTTTACCATCTGATGGTAAGTGAAGGAAACTACCCTCATCTTGTACAACCACGATCTTCCTATAATCGCGTTATAAGAAGATGGCACATCTACCACCAGGAAGTCGGTTTGTAGCATCACCGTTCCTGCCCGAACAGGCAGTGTTACTTTGCCCAGTGGCCAGATTGCTCCTACACTAAATCTGACCAAAGCAGTTATTAACTACACCGGGTCTGCCTGTGTCAGTCCTAGCTTCTTAAATGCATCATAGTACAGCACCTCCGTGCAACTTCCCGAATCCACCAAGATTGTCTCCATGTCATACTCCCCAATTCATAGGGTTATGACCAAAGCATCATTATGGGGCACCTGGACTCCTCCCAGGTCCTCATCCGTGAAGACTATGCCTTCGTTGCATAATTCTTCGTCACGTCCTCTTTTCTTCCCCAACTGCATCACATGTTGGTCGTGCTTTACTTGCCTCTGAAGCAACCTCACCTCATTTCTCGTATAAGGTATGGCCAATCCATGTATCATATGGATTACGCCTCTCGGATTCTGATCGTAATCCAACTCCATCACTTTCTCTGCATCCTTGTGCTCCTCCTGAATGAACTCTTTCAGATAACCTCGTGAAGCTAAGCCATCGAGGTGCTGCTTAAACATCGCACAATCCTCGGTCATGTGACCCTAATCCTTGTGATAACTGCAACGCTGACTTGTAGACGTCCTTGCATCTTTGTCCCCTTCCAAGCTTAGGGGCCATTTGAAATATGGGCGGGTCTTTATTCAATAAAGAATCCGATAGATTGGTTCTTTCCAAACCGTAGTTACTGAGAAGAAAGACTTAGGGTCCGGGGCATGCTTCTCTCTACATGGCTCTTTCTTAGCTTGCCCATAGTCATTCCTTTCTCGGTAGGTTCTGGGTTCTGGCTTATCTACCTTCTTCGCAGGCCCCTTGGCTTTCTCGGCAACCACCTTACCATCTTTCCAGAGTATGTCATCCTCATTCTAAGCATGCTGCTCTATCCGTTCCATTAGCTTTGCCAGTGTTCATACTGGAATCATGTTCAATGACTTATGCAACTCCCCCTGAACAGGCAACCCGGTCTTGAATGTGGCTATTGCGTACTCCTCATTGCAACTTTCAATCTCGTTGAAAGTCTCTCAGTACTTTTTCACACAGTCCATGATCGGCTCGTCCTCTCCTTGCTTCATAATGGAGAGGCTCTCAAAAGTCTTCGGCACTTTCCTACTCGTCACGAACCGAGCAGTGAATTCCTCGGCCAATTGCCCCCATCCTCGTATGGAGCCCGGGCCTAGCTTATGGAACCAGGATAGAGCCGCCTTTCCCAAATGTGATAGGAACACCTTGCACATGATTGCATCATTTCCGTTGTGCATGAACATTGCCTATTGGTAATGTTGTATGTGCGCCAAGGGATCTACATTTGTTTCATAGAGTATGAACGCACCGTGCTTCACCTAGCTCTGCAACCTTGCCTCTTGCAACCTCTTTGCAAAGGGGGAGGATGCTATATTGCTGAGGGCCTTCCATAATGCTTCTCGTGCAGACATGGTCCCCTCCTCACATTTCTTCATCTATTTGGGAGCACTCCTTTCCCAATCGGAATTAGGTCTCTTATACCTATTCCTGTGATGTTTTCTCGTCCCCTCCTCCTCGGGGGTGGGACTTTGACTTCTGCTCCTCCTTTTTCCTTCTCGGAGTGGGGCTCCTACTCCTGCTCCTCCTTCTCTGTGAAGGAGCCCTCTTGTGTACTACCAGAGCCAACCTGTCTCCCCAAGAATTCCTTCGCGAAAGTCCAGAATCTTTTGGATGTTCTCTCATCTATTGTAACTCTTGAATCTCGTACTCTTGTCTCTTAATCAGACGAGCATACTCCTTAATCTCCTATCTTTTCTTGTCCAGGATATCTTTGTTGTTGTGCACACTCCTTGAGTGTGCAATCGACTCTCTCCCATGATGGGACTTACTCCTTCTCATGGACTTCGTGGCTGTCCTGCCTTCTCTATTCTTGGAGTCATCATGGACAGTCAGGGGGTGGCCCTTGCTCGTGGTCCTCTTGGTATGTCCGCCATCGGGCTTCCTCGAAGCCTCTGGTGGGGATTATCTCCTTCCCCACCAAGCTGGCTCTTTGGATCAAGCGGAGTTTTTGGATCTCCTTCCATCATGGTCATTTTTCAAAGGGAACTCTTTCATTTCCCACAGACGGCGTCAATTGTAAGTGGAGAAAAACAAAAGAGGCTTTGAAACAGCACAAGAGTGTAACAGCTTCTCATGCCTCTTCACCGGAACCCTAACACGTCGTCGGGAACCTAATCTGCAAAACAGAGAAGGGGTGAGCGCACCTTTACCTCTCATGGTAAAGGCCCTCCGATGCCTAAGTTAGTATCATGTACTAGTAATAAGCCCTAGTTATCAGTAGGAAACTCGTATAATGCAAAGTGCTGCGTATTCCGTACCTTTTACCTCTAGGTTTACCTCGTATTTATAGATTCATAGATGCTTGCTACCCAAGCATCTCTGTTGCCCTAGGATTCCTATCCCGTGTAGGAAACCTAGGATATCTTGAATTCTCATTCCCTTATCAGTTCATTACCTTAGTCCTTTTAGGACGAGGGCCCGAACACGTTGTATGTGGGACCATGGTATAGATACGATAGGGACGATCGCTGTGCAATACGGTGGTCGGCGATAGGGACCAGTGACATGAGAAGTCAATAGTCCAGGAAGTCTGTGCAGGGCCTTGGACCAGTGAACATGAGAAGTTATTGGTTTAAGGGTTAGATAATAAAACTAGTGACATATGAAGTCATTGGTCCAAGTTGCTTGTTTGGCAATAAGAAGGCCGACCAGGAGGAGAAATCTGGGGAAAGCAACCTCAGGTGCAAGGAACACTCTAGAAGGGTCCAGAAACAATGGTATTCCGTTAAGGAATGAGATCTCGAGAATGTAGGATTTGGAAAAGATACCTAACGGGAATGGGATGTTCGGCCAGTTATGGAAAAGACACATATTATGATAACCTTTGCGCCCTGATTAGATATGGACTTATGCAGGAATAATGTAGTTATGATATTTGGGAGTACGCCACCCCGTAGGAATGATATGACACGGCCCTTAGTACTCTATCAATGGGATGCATTCGTCGTAGACCATTTGGTGGTCTTTACAGAACTAACTAGTTTTATGTAAAAGTTATTTAAATAAAAATAAATTCATAACCATTCTATTTATTGTATGTATATATATGTATATATATATATATATATCTAATTTAGTTAGCGATGTTGTGGTAGACTATATACTACTAATTCTTTTGAAGGGGGGCCAGCTTGTACCTTATTTTACATAGCTTAGCACGTGCAACTTACGCGTCATATCACATCATTACGTGGTGCCATTATGTCACCGGTGTGAGGTCACATTAATATTAATTTGTTTCCCTAGCCTTAAAAGTGGTTGTTAAACGTGGCTTTTTAGTTTTTGCACCTTCGATTCTATCAAATCATCATCATTGTCTCGATTTTGTAATTCTCAGTGTGAATACAGAAATGCTCTCTTTCATAAATTGACTAAAATGAAAAAAACAAACATCATCAGGTGCATGTGGTCAACAAAAAATAAACTCTACTACTAAAAGCCAACTTGACTTGGAGATCGATAAGATTGGACTAGTGGAGTATTATTAAACAAAGAGAATGATTCAAGAATAGGTTCACCATATACACATTAAAAATCCATTATGCATTCACACGATACATTGATTTCTATTTCAAATCCAGCCTACTTGTTCGTCATTTTAATTACTTTTTTTCCCTTTAAATATGGTAGAAAATTTTCATTAATAAAAAAGCATAACAATACATCAAATTAGGATGATTATCATTCCAAGGATTCAATAACCAATCAAGATATAGGTATTCCGCCAAATTTGAACCAGAGCATTTATTGTGAATTTCATCATATGCCTGGTCATACCACCGACAATTGTATCCGCCTCCGCTATGAAATTCAAAATCTGATCGACAACAAAGTCATTGAAACCCCTCCCCCTGATAAACCGAATACTGTCTCAAACCCCTTGCCACAGCATGGCACCTCTTTCCGTGTCAATCAGGTTACTTTGACTTCAGATTAGAACATCCAGGATTTCAATCCAACTCTCTTTATCACCCCTAATACCGAGCCCAAACCTCTGGTGGAAATCCCCGAAGAAATCACCATTTGCTTCCTGTGGGATGGAGATGACGCATGGAAAGATCTTGTTGCCGATTGGGAGGCATTCGAGGCGGCCAACTTTCAGGGAGAGGCCGAACCACCATTCGAGCCAGGATGGGAAGTTGATTGGCAGAATATTTATGCGGATCCACTGGATGGGTATTCTCTAAATATGTTGTTTGAAAGCCAATACGAAAACTATCTTGGAAGGGAATGTGACCCAACCCCAAGTGAGTACCAACTATTAGCCCAAAAATAATCCTCTGGATATGTTCTCCCTACCGGCAATGTTCGACGAAGGGTACCAGCCTGAGACCGCAGCTCCCGCTTGGCCGGGGTTCTGCCCAAACTCCCTCGGATATGACATCGGCAATAATTTTGGGTATACCCCATGGCTTGAGAATCCCAGGTTCCCAGAAGTGGAAGAAGAAGTGGTCAGCAGCGAATTCAATCCTATGGACTACCTTGAGGAAAAAGCAGAGTCGGAACCCTCGGTCACCTTCCTAAAAGATGTTGATGTCGCCATGATGAACTTATGGGAAGATGAACCAGGAGCCAAAATAGGACCTTGGGTTGGCTCTGAAATCGTCAACATAAAGGTAGGGAACAAAGAATGGACCGAGAACAAGGCAGTAATGGAGGCTAAACAATGGAAACTAGAAGACCTCTGGGAAGATTTGGTCATCGCCGACCTAGCCTCCAATCTCCAAGATACCAGCATTGGAACTAAGCGCAAAACCCCCGCCGATTTATAAAGTGAGGAATCAAAATACCGCCAAATCAATCACTTGACCCGAACTGGGTGTATCTACCAACCCCCCAATCTCCAAGTCGGAGAATCCTCTCCACTAGACAAAGAATCTTCAGACCCTTTCACCACCCCAGAAAAGAATACCTTCCAACCCTTTGCCCCGCCAGCAAAAGAACCCTCTCGCCCTGAGAAGAACCCCAAGGGAGCCGTTAAACGACAACTCGAACAGACTCAAGCTAAAATGTCTGTTTAGGATTTACTTGTTCATTCCACCCGCCATCGTGAGAGACTCATCCAAGCTCTCTCCCGTCTAGAAGTTCCTTCTGCCATAACTCCCGAAGAACTTGTAGCCCTTATCAAAACCATACCTATCAAGCATGTCATCACTTTCACCGATCGAGACCTACTTGCTGAAGGAACAGATCATAACAAACCGCTTCATGTCACTCTGAAATGCTGCAATAAATGGGTTCCAGTGATCCTGATTGACAATGGGTCCGCAATCAATGTCTGCCCACTCCGTGTTGCTTACTGCTTGGGGGACCAAAATAAAGACTTCTCTCCCTCAAAAGTCAAAGTCCAAGCATACGACAATACACGTCGGGAAGTGGTTGGGACCCTCATGCTACCAATGACCTTCGGATCGTACCAGACCGAGGTGGAATTCCATGTGATAAGCATCCCCGCTTCTTTCAATCTGTTGCTAAGAAGACCTTGGCTGCACCGACCTGATATCATGGCCGTACCTTCCGCCCTCCATCAGAAGATTCATTTAGGACTTGAAACGGGCATGCTTACTATTCATGGGGATTCTGGAATCCTTGCACCTGCTGAAGACAATGCCCCACTCTTGGAAATACAACATGGAGAAGAAGTGCTCTGGGAGGCTTCTCGTTGGATACCTCCAATTCTGTCTTTTCGATCAGAATTGACAATGACTTTCTCATTAGCAATGTCACTTTAAAAATAATGAAAAAGATGTCTTACATGCCGGGGTTAGGATTAGGAATAAACCTGCAAGGTCCTGCAAAGTTCGAAACTCGCGGAACTCTAATGCGTACTACTAGCCTCGATTACCAAGCCTCAAAGAGCAGTAAAAAAAAGAAAGGGGATACGCTAGAGGATTGTTTTGTTAAGGAAAAGGCGAAACAAGTCTACCAAGGACAATCAGAGCCATTTTAGGACAAAGAAACTAATACCTTGCTTCCGGGATTCGAGATATTCGCCAATGACGTCAGGCCAGAAAGCGATGAAGGGTCTGAGGTCGCAAAGAAACCTGTGAAACCAACTGATTGGGCCAAAATCTTTGACAAAGGGAGTCTGGCAATCCTGTTTAGGGAGGACAAACCAAAAAGTACAGTCGTGGAAGCAGAAGTGCTGATGCTAGGACAAGAGGTCCTTAAAGATCTGACTTTGCTCATCATGGATGCCACCGGAGATGACAAGAATTGGGTTTTTTTACCAAGTGCAATTCACCATGGATCTGAATTTGATTCAGAGTCATCCCAGTCTTCTGAGTGCTCTAAGACTAATAAACCTCTAGAGTCTGAGTTAGGACCTCTTGGCCCAACTCTTCATTATCTGTACTTCGAATTTGAGTTTACCCGTGTGTATGTTGCCCTAGGGGCCTTTGCTAGTGATGAAATAAAGGAACCTGATTTCGCTTACTTCTCTGATTTTGAAATAAATTGTGTCGACTCCGATGACGAAGAGATTGATTCCGATGGGAATATTCCTAGAAAAATCCAATCTCTAGTCGAAAGGGAAGGCGAACGGCATGCTCGGCCTGTAAAAGAAGAAGTTGTTTTAATAAACCTGACAGATGAAGGGAATCCCCGAATGATTCAGATTGGTTCCGCGTTGTCTGCAGAGGAGCGTCGAGCCCTCGTAAGCCTGTTAAAAGAATTCGAAGATGTTTTGCATGGTCGCATGCTGATATGCCCGGAATCGATCCTGAAATCGTGGAACATTGAATTCCCCTTTATCCTGATGCAAAGCCCGTAAAACAGAAACTGAGACGCATGAGACCCGATTGGGTGCTTAAAATAAAAGAAAAAGTCACTAAACAAATCGACGCAGGATTTTTAATGGTAACCGAGTACCCCCAGTGGGTCGCAAACATTGTTCCTGTTCCCAAAACGGATGGTAGGATTAGAGTTTGCGTTGATTCAGGGATCTCAAGAAAGCAAGTCCAAAAGATGACTTTCCTTTATCGCACATCGATGTGCTGGTCGATAACACCGCCGGACACGCTCTGCTTTCTTTCATGGATGGTTTTTCAGGTTACAATCAAATTCTCATGGCCCTAGAGGATCGAGAGAAAACCACGTTCATCACTGAATGGGGAACCTATTGATAACCGGGTGATGCCTTTTGGGCTGAAAATGTAGGATCCACATATCAGCGAGCCGCCACAACCTTGTTACACGATATGATTCACAAGGAAGTGGAAGTTTACATCGATGATATGATTGTCAAGGCAAAAGAACGGGAAGAACATTTACCAGCACTCAGAAAGTTCTTTGAGAGGATTAGAAAGTATAGGATGCACTTGAACCCGGCCAAATGCAGCCGAAAAAATGCTCGGATTCATGATCACCACTCGAGGTATCAAGGTCGACCCCTCTAAGATCAAAGCTATTTTAGAAATGGAACCACCTCGATCTGAAAAGGATGTGAGGAGTTTCCTTGGCAAAGTGCAGTTTATCAGCCGGTTCATTGCCAAACTGACCTCAACCTGCGAACCGATCTTCCACTTACTCAAGAAGGGGGTGCCCTTCAAATGGGATAACAAGTGCCAGAGGGCCTTTGATGCCATTCGAGCTTACCTACAAAATCCTCCAGTTCTAACACCCCCCGTGCCTGGGAAACCTTTGATCCTATACTTGTCAGTCACTCCAACTTCCATGGGGTGCATGCTGGCACAGGAAGGAGACGATGGGGTTGAAAGGGCTATTTACTACCTCAGCAAAAAGATGGTCGGGAGTGAGGAGCGTTATACTCCGTTGGAAAAGACATGCTGGGCGCTCGTTTGGGCTTCTAGGAAACTAAGGCACTATATGCTAACCTACCCCGTAAGAATCATTTCCCAAATGGATCCCCTCAAGTACCAGTTTGAGAAACCAGCCCTCATCGGAAGGATGGCGCGATGGTTGTTAATGCTGTCTGAATTTAAGCTAAAGCATGTCACAAGAAAGTCTGTAAAAGGAAGAGCTGTTGCTGACTTCCTGGCCGATAGCCCAATCAAGGGAGGTGAAGATGCTGAGTTCATGTTCCCTGATGAAGACGTAATGACGTTAGCCGAAGACGTTTGGAAATTGTACTTTGATGGGGCCGCGAATCAAAAAGGGTTTGGAATCGGTCTGCTACTAATAGCACCCGTTGGATCTCACATTCCGCTCGCATTCAAGTTAAATTTCGAGGTCACCAACAATCAGGCATAATACGAGGCCTGCATCGTAGGCATGGAAGCAGCCATCGAAATTGGCATAGAGAAGCTAGAAGTAGTAGGGGACTCTAACCTGGTTGTGTCACAAGCCAATGGCGATTGGAAGGTCAAGGAAGAGAAGTTGAAGCCGTATCATCAGGATTTGGAGGACCTTATCCTTCGCTTCAACAAAGTGACCTTCACTCATGTACCAAGGCTCGAAAATCGATTCGCAGACGCATTGGCAACGCTAGCATCCATGGTCGAAATCCCTATTGGTGTAAAGTTAAGGCCAATTGTGATCTAACAAAGGGATACGCCAATACACCAGCATGTCATGGTCATCGACGAGTCTGAAGACGGACACCCCTAGTATTACGACATTTGGAGATTCGTAGAAAGAGGAGAATATCCTGCAGAGGCAAGCAAAAAGGACAAGGTCGCCCTTCAGAGGATGGCTGCACAATACATCATTTGTGGAGGAAATTTATATCGGAGGTCACATTGTGGCATGCACAAGTTATGCATCCATGGTGCGGAGGCGAGAAGAGTGATGGAAGAAATCCACGAAAGGGTATGCGGACCTCACATGAATGGTATGATGCTCGCCAAGAAGATCCTTAGGCAGGGATATTTTTGGTCCACTATGGAAACAGAATGTGTGGAATACGTTCGACGGTGCCACAAATGCCAAATCCATGCCAATTTAACCCACGTTCCGCCATCTGAACTGCATTAGATGACCTCACCTTGGCCTTTCTCGGTATGGGGAATCGACGTCATCGGAAGGATCGTGCTAGCTGCTTCCAACGGTCATAAGTTTATCCTCGTGGCTGTGGATTACTTCACAAAATGGGTAGAAGCTGCTTCATACACCTGACCGCGGTACAGGTCGCTCATTTCTTCAAACAAAATGTCATTTACCGGTATAGGGTCCCCCAGGCATTCGTGTCTGACAATGGGGTACACTTTAAGGGACGAGCTAGAGAAGTCTTGGATGAGTTCCAAATTTAGGTACACAAGTCAACAACCTACCGGGTGCAAACCAACGAGGCTGTGAAAGCCGCTAACAAGACAATCAAAGCCATTTTGGAAAAGGCCATTCAATCCGCAAGAAATTGGCATGAACAGTTGCCACTGGCCCTATGGGATACCGAATGTCTGTATGCACACCAACCGAGGCGACCCCCTACTCTTTGGTCTACGGAATGGAGGCTGTACTCCCAATCGAGTTAGAAGTTCCATCCCTTCGAACCATGATTGAATGCAAAGTTTAGGAAGCAAAATGGTTGAGTAGCCGATTTGCAGAGCTCATGTTGTTTGTTGAGCGCCGGCTAAGGGCTCTATATCACATACAGGGATACCAAAGTAGGATTGCACGTGCATTCAATAAAAAGGTAAAGCCCAGAGGCTTGTCGGAAGGCGATATGGTTCTAAAGGAAATCTGGGCACCAGTTTACGATCCACATGGGAATTTCGACCAAAGTAGGCCGGGCCGTACATCATCAAGACCATCTCATGACTTGGATGGGAACGAATTCACAACTCTAGTTAATCTGGATCAGCTCAAACGTTATTACCCCTGAGAAAGGCTTGCTTGGTTGAAAACCGCAAGGGCGGGCAGACCCAGGAAAAAATTTGAGCAAAGGCCTACTAGGTTGAAAACCCGAAGGGCATCCTAGGCAAAAGTTAAGGCAAACAACGAACAAGCTCGCTAGGCAGAAAACCCGAAAGGGCGGTGCTAGGCAAAATTTAGAGCGCAAAAGGAGAGTGTTAAAACCAGAGCGAACCTTGGCATGAACTATGTTATGACCTGATTTTTTTTACTACAAGGATACGTAGGCAACCTCACTCCAAGGCCCAGTCACTAGCATTCAAAATAAAAAAAATCCAGGTTGGAAGAGTGTAATGCAATGAATCAAGGAAGGGGAGACCATCCATAACTCGTTTTATTATAATAACTGCTTCTGATACATAAGGCTGGGCACAACTTTCAGAAAACACAAAAGATAGAACAACATGATCAAAGTGGGTCTGCAATTTATTTCATGATCAGGGTGGTAGGATTGAGTCAGTTTCCTTGAGCCTTAGCTCTTGCTGCGACATCCCTTCTTAGCCACTTCCGATAACTCCCACGAACCATCACAGAGGGATAAGGATGCGCATCGGTCACCTCGCGGGCCCTCCAAGACCGTTGCTAGTTGCGAAGGATGGAGTGGCGGAACAAGGGCAGTACAACAACAACTACAACTTCTACAGGAGCCTCTCGTCTAAGGCCGAGCTGACGCTGAATCCGGTACGGGATGTAGAAAGTAAAAGCCTCCAAGCCAGCAAGGACGACCCACTGAGGGCCCAAGAAGTGCACAGTCATAAGAGGGAGGTCTAGCCATGGACACCTCAGGAATCCGCCTATCCACAAACTTGAAGCATCGAAGGGACAATACCCAAGCCTCGTATGTCCAATTCCCAAGGGGGATGGTTAGCACATTCACCTTATTACAGAGCCAGATCTGCGAAAGGGAGAAAAACAAGTCAGAAACCATACAAAGCCTAGCTGAGTATTGAGGTAAAATAAGAACGTGAGAAAGACCCGGAAAAGGAGAGCTGAGTAAGAAGCCAACCTGTAGGAGAATAGGACTACCCCCAAAAGTCTCAGTCCTTCCAGAACAGACCTTATCCAACCCCATCATGGTTTCAGCCAAAACCATCGGAACCACATCCTTTCTAGCCTCAATTTGAACACCAATGCTAACTAGAGCGGAGCTAGCATGACCAGTGGGAGAAACCAAGAGGTAGGCCGTAAACAGGCACATACAGAGCGTAGTCATACGCCGGGTTTGGAAAGTCGTGTTCGTAGGGTCACCAAGAGGGGAGAACATTTCGATAAGCCGCATCACATTGAGGCGATCATCATTAACTAAGTAACGGGCAGACCCGCTGCTTAGTCCAAGAGCCGCAGATAAGACCATGTGGATGCTCTCGCGAACCGGAGGGATAATGACTTCTCCCGAGCCAAAGCCGCCGAGGTAGGCGCGAAACTCTTCCACGGTAAGACAAAGCTCCTGTTCGCCGAAGCGAAAGACGTGAACTTCCGGATGCCAGAAACTCACGGCAGCTTTCAAAAGCTCGGGGCAAAGACGGATATTGCGAAGGTACCTCGTGGAATAAAGGCCGTGAGCCCAGAAGTTAAGCCAATCCACGCCTTCCATTGAGGCCAACCATGGGTGAAATGAACCGGTGAGCGAAAGGGCCATGAGGAGACAAGAGTGGGTCTTCGGTAGGATGGAAGGGATTTGAAGTCAAAAGCTTGAATTTATAAGAAGGGTGAAGGGAGCAACTTTAACTTTCAAGAATGCCTTGGGTTTCAAAAGTGCAAATTTCCATGAGTCTTACATAGGAAAAAGCTTGGAAAGGAAATGCATACATGCATTGGCTCAGAAACACAACTGCATAGGCCAAACCTCAACCATCGTGCAAAGTGCCTTAGGAAGTGTAGACACCCCAATCCAGCCCTTGAAAGCGCTTTAAAAACCCCGATGATGAAATAGAGGAAATAAATGCCTCCGAGAGCTTGGAAATGACACCCTCCCAAAATCAACCCAAAAAGCCGAGAGCCAAACCAAAGGCCCAGAGCCAAATCAAAGGCCCAGAGCAAGCCTGAAAGCCCAGGACTGGACCCTTAAGCACCGCGCGGCACACCTCTACACCGCACGGCATAACAGATTCCATTACGCACGGCATTTTGGGTAAAGTTCTGACTGGCTCAGCTAGCTGTCGGCCACGCCCACTTAAGCCACTCCTACAAGCTAGCTCAGCCAAATGGGCACTTCTGGCCCGCCCAGAAAACACCTCCACCATTTGAAAATTCAAAATCCTTGGCTTTTGCCTATAAATACAACCCTCCACTTAAGAGAAAAGGGCCCTTAATTCTTTTTCTCTCTCATTATGCTTTCACACCCCTTCCTCACTCCAAAGCCTTGAGAAAGTGCTCGCAAAACATTCCCAAGGCTCTTTCTTCCTCAAAATCCTCCATTTTTCTCCTCTCCATTGAAGTGAGTTCTCTTACTCACTTTAAGGCCTCTTACTTTTCCAACAACCCCCTTTATCAAATCATACCCACCGCTTCTCCCGATCGCCTTCATCCACATCCATCCGAAGCCATCCGTCCCTATTCGAGCTCGAAGATCAAAGGTATAAACTAGTTTCCTTGGGGTAGGCTTCGTCTATACCCCTGAGGGGACCTCTCTGTAGTCAGGATCGGCCCTCTTTGGGTCAGATCCTGGCCCAAAAACCGTTTTCAAAGTCAAAACAAGCCTCTGTGTCAAGAAGACTCCAACGCACGGCATTTTGATGCGTCGTGCGGCGTAGTCGACTTAGGCACACGACATTTCGAGTTTACTGTTTTCTTTACCCATACTATCTGGATCACAGCTATTCTTCATCAGATCCTTACTAAGAAGTCAGACACAAATACTTGTCAAAATGGACCATATCTACAAGCCATATGTAGTTTTCTTTCTTTGTTTCAAAAGAAATGGAGCATTTTTGGATTATTCCGAGAGATTAGGAGTTAAGAACTTCTTCTCCATTCATGGCTTGAAAGAATGGTATTTTCCCAGAGTCATCTGGTAATGGAAATGTTGTCTGACTTGAGTTTGAAACACCGCGCGTCATATCCAGGACGCCGGGCGGCGTTCTAAAACTCTGTGAAAACTTGAAAACGCGGAGGAAACCCCGCACGGTGTTTTGTAAGACCGCACGGTATATTACAAAACGCCATGAACAGGGACATGGTGATCCAGACAGTTTTGGTTAAAAGTTCCTTTCGCTCTGCATCATCTTTATCATCACTATACAGTTTGCACCACGAGCACGACAATGTGTTATATTAAATCCCATGTCCCTTTCCCGTATGTGTTTTAACCAAAGTTATGTTTTTCAAATGATATTAAAATCCCCCATTAAAAATGCTTAGTAGAGACCGGTCTTTACCGGGCGAGTGAGGTGCTTTTCAGCAAAACCTTCCCCGCTCGGAACGTGGCTCTCGAACCTAAAATCTCAACGTTTTCGCTAGATCAAAAGCCTTTTCCACGTCAAGCTCTCGGTTTCTTGGATCATCCATCTCGAAAATCCGGGTGGCGACTCTTTTGGGCGAGCGCCGATCGGGGAGCCCACAGTGGCGACTCTGCTGGGAACGTTGCATTGATCAAAATTTGGAGATTAATACATGAATGAACATTATTTTAAAAAAAGTCTGTCAAAACAGTACGCTACACGCTGCTGAAGAACGGAATAGTGACGTAACAAGATTTTACATCCGACTAATCCTAATTGGGACTTTTATTATTGTTCGCTTGTGTAGTTTTCTCCTAAATATTGATTAATAAAGAGAGCCAAGCTTAAAAGGCATTTGTTTTGGGGGATTTAAAATCATTTGAAAAATTTTAACTTTATTTTGTTTTACACTCTGCACCACACAAGCCTTGCCAGTGTGTTTCGGCAATCTTGCCCGGTTCGCCGGCGACAAGCTCTCCCGGAATGCCTTGCAACCCTCGACGATGATGAGCCATCGTGCTGTTCGACCATTGTCTTGCAATACACTTGACATGGAGAGTACATCTTGGCTCTAGTCCGGGGACCCCTTTTGAGACCCAAACCGGCCTTTTGCACTTGTACATAACCATAGAACCATCCCAACTAGGACAGGAGCCCATGGCTAGGACTTGTGTGCTATACCTCGTTTATGTGTTCATCCTTTTTTTGCCCATTCATGCATTGTTGCATTTTGTAGGCTAGGACTAGGAAATGCTCTAGGATTCGGTCAGTCTAGGAGACTCTATATCCATGGAGATTGCAATACCTCCGGTGTCTGCCGTGCCCGAACGGCTCCCTTAGTCTAGAAT
>BPLS01000145.1:5769664-5779828 GCA_019656275.1 Rhododendron kiyosumense | reverse complement strand
TAGAAGGCCATTCTAAGCCTTTCAACTCACACCTCAAAGCATTTGCTCTTCCTTCTCTCTAGAAAACCATTTCTGATTTTCTGGGCAGCCTACTGTCCCGTTGGAAATCCTCCGTTTTCTCCTTCTTAGAGTAGTTTTTAGGACCAACTTCCTTCTGGAAAGTTGTAGAGCACTTTGAAAACTTGAAGTTAGGCTCAAGAACCACCCCAATCGGTTAAGAAATGACAAAGATATTGTCATCCGAAGTTCAGTGAAAATTCTGGATTTTCATTTCTTGACAGCTTACTGTCACTTCGTTTATCCCCATTTTTCTCCAACCTAAAGTAGTTTCTAGGATTAACTTCCTTCACGAGAGTTGTAGAGAGTTTCGAGATCTTCGATTTCAACCCAAGAACAACTCTATTCGGCCAAAGATTGACCGAGTTACTGCCGTCCGAAGTTCGGTCCAGATTCGCGAGAATTCCACCTAGCTTATTCGGCCCCGACTAGTTTCGGATCAAGGTAGTTATCCCTATCTATTTTTCAAGTAAAAAGTAATTTTACATTTCAACTCTATGTTTGTATAAGTTGTATGACGTTTTGGATGTAACTTTGATCGTTCTACTAAAGTAAGATAAGGTTATTTTTTGAATTGAAAATGCATGTTTTACTTTCAAGATGTTTCAAGCTTGCTATGTACCTAGAGTTGGATGATCTTGTTGTATTTCAAGGCTTTGATTAAATGCATGTTTGTATGAAAAGTCTCACACGCGGAGTCTTGCATGAGAACGTGACACGAAAACCGAGGAAGTTAGAAACATGACACCTAGGGTGTGTTTAACAAGAGAGATGTGTTTTGAAACCGCGATGTGGCCGGACTTGGTAGCCCATCGTGTGGATTGTGAAAACCGCAACGTGGCCGGACTTGGTAGCCCGTTGTGTGAATAAAAACTCGTAATGTGGCCAGACTTGGTAGCCCATTGCTTGGGTTGTGAAAACCACAAAGTGGCCGGACTTGGTAGCCCTTTGTGAAGATTGCCAATAGGGCCGGACGTGGTAGCCTTGTTGGTAATATGGCTTCGTTATCCGTGGAGAGGAGCCAATGCAAATTTTGTGTGCCAACGGGAACCCGGCACGGCGGAACCGTTGTGAGGATGCTCGGGAACCCGGCGCGGCGGAACCGAGATTGGGTGAGTTAAAAAGGAGACTTTGGAAAAGAAAGGTAATAAAAACAACACGGTCTACGTTGGGTTACGTAGGAGAAACAAAGAGAAACTTGGACACCAACGTTAGATCGAGAATATGGATGTTTTATCGTTATTAGTTTGATTCCTATGATCGTTTGTTTGTAAGTTATAGGTTAGCGGGTATGGGATTACTCTACTGAGCGTTGTAGCTCACGGTGTTGCCTTGTGGTGACCCTGACATATTATATTGGTGGCGACGCCGGTATAATGTGTCAGACCTTGTAGATGATCAAGATGAACTGTTCACCGTGGAAGCTTTTGGAGCAGAGGAGCTTGCTAGGATGGAAGAGCAGGCAGAGTAGTATTAGGAAATCTTAGTTTCCTTCCTTGTTGAATAAATGTACCCTTTGAAGTATTTATGATGTAATAAACTCTCTTTATTATGTAATAAATGCCTCATTAACGTACCCTAATTTTGGGGGCGTTACATTGTGAAAACTTGAAAACGCGGAGGAAACCCCGCACGGTGTTTTATAAGACCGCGTGGTATATTACAAAATGCCGTGAACAGGGACATGGTGATCTAGACAGCCAGACAGTTTTGGTTAAAAGTTCCTTTCGTCCTGCATCATCTTTATCATCACTGTACAGTTTGCACCACGAGCACGACAATGTGTTATATTAAATCCCATGTTCCTTTCCCGTATGTGTTTTAACCAAAGTTATGTTTTTCAAATGATATTAAAATCCCCCATTAAAAATGCTTAGTAGAGACCGGTTTTTACCGGGCGAGTGGGGTGCTTTTCAACAAAACCTTCCCCGCTCGTAACATGGCTCTCGAACCTAAAATCTCAACGTTTTCGCTAGATCAAAAGCCTTTTCCACGTCAAGCTCTCGGTTTCTCGGATCATCCATCTCGAAAATCCGGGTGGCGACTCTTTTGGGCGCGCGCCGGTCAGGGAGCCCACAGGAAACAGCAAAATGCAGACTGACGGGAAGAGGAAACACGCGCGGCACATCATTGCCACGCACGGCATATTGGACCCCGGAAAATCACCACGGTACAACATTAGTATACCATGGAACCTTAAGAGATGACGCACGGCACTTTAAAGAGACGCACGGCATACTACGTCTGCATTTCTGCAATTTTTGACAGCAAAGGTATGGAATAGATTTGAGGTATTCTAAGGTACTACCGAGCACCTGGACACACTCCAACAGGTATATGGGACTTCAGGGACATTTTGTTTCGAGTCCACTTTCGGGATCCGAGGCCGTAGTACAAAAAGCCAATGCAACCTTGTTTTCCAGGCCACATCAGAGTACCAAATCACGTTTCAAGCCATTTCAAGTCGATTCTTTGGGTCCTCCAGGTCAATATGGTCAAAAGTGACTTAGTCCAAGTTCCAGTTCGAGTCTCGGGTCAAGATTTGAAGTTATCACCCTTCAAAGTCAACCTTTTTATTAGTTTTCGGGTGTTTTATGAGCATAAGGTCAAAATTCTGAGGCGCCCCTCTGGCTTTAGAACTTGTCATTACTGTGGATGGTCATGGCCAAGCCTATAGCGAAGGCATTGGTGAAGATTCTTAAATGTCGCATTAATTTTCACAGTTACATCTTTGATTTCTATTCCATTGTCAATAAGTCCCCTACTATGGATTCCATATTGGACGCAGTTTTGTGGGCACACGCCCCGGAAATTTTACGAAAAATTTGGGTGCAGCCCTTTCGTTTTGGAAAAGCACAGTGAAAAGCTTCGATTCAGAGTCGCCACTCGGGTTTTAGCGATGAAAACACCAAAGGAACCGAACTCGAAAACGTTTGCTACGTTGTTTGATTTTGAAAAGGCGTAAAGTGGTCCGTCATCACCTTCGATATCTGAGGTTCGGGAGCCAGGTTACGAGAAGGGAAGGGTTTTACGGCACCCCTCTCTCCCAATCCGGAGTTCGGTCTCTACTCAGGCATTTTTGTAAAACATTTACGTTTTTCTCTCATTAATCATTTTTTAGCCAGTTAGGGCGGGGGAACAGTTAAAGGGGATTAAGATTGTAATATGTTGCAGTTATGTGACAAAATGTTTATGGATGATTTGTTGAAACAATGAATATAGAATGAGAACAAGGACCTGTGGGTGTTTTAAACAAACTGGAACACATTGATCCAGTGTGATGCACACAGGAGAAAACCTGCATGCACTGGCCAGGCCACTGCATACAGAGATGACCTGCGTACTCCACTACAAGACTGGCGTGCGCCGGTAGATCTAAACCCACAGCTCCTATCTCTCAACCCTCTGGGCTCTGGAATGGACCAGTGCACACCCAGGACAAACCACACAGTTTAATAGCAGATATATACAGATTACAAACAGATGAAATGGATTGAAGCCATGAAAATAGACAGGAAACCCCATAAACAGAGTGGGGAAATAAATAGAGGCCAGAACTGGTTAACATGTAAGGGCCAGCCACTGGACCCAGACATAATGGCCGTACGCTAGTCATAAGACCCTGTATGCCAGTTACACCATTTAGTCAGTGCTTGGCTTTGCATTATCTGGGCTTTGGAACATGGCCAGAAAGATCCCAGTGGCCTTTTAAATAGACAAAGAGCAAGTATTGAAGTACTACGGCTAAGCAATTTTAAAGTACAGAAAGTAGTAGACTGGTTTTAGCATGCAATAAGGTGGTAAGAAGTGAAATATAAGCAAGAAAGGAGTGACCAATGACCCCCACGCCAGTAGTGCACGTACTGCCATGATTGGCGTACAGCGCTGTGGTACTGGCGTACGCCATTTTTCACTACACACGATTATTGTATTTTGCCAGCTTAAGGCCAAGACTGGTATTGATTACCAGCGTGGACTTTTCTGGCTCCCCTCTGGGGTCAAAACAGAAAGCCACTCAAAAGGTGGTATACCTTTGATTTTGAGGTTTGAAGGTGGTTTTGAGCTTTGAGGTTGAAGATGGAGGTTGGATGGTGATTGAGTAACAGTGGGGTGTGTGGGAGTAAGCTCCTCTTCTTTCTCTTTCAATGGAAGAGGAAAAAGAGCAAAAGAGAGGAGAGGAAGAAACTTGGGTTCTTAATGTGGTTAACCCCTTGCAAATGAATGCAAGGGGGGTATTTATAGAGGGTAATGGATTGAGGAGGAGGGGGTTAATCAGTTGGGTTAGGGCTTGGTTGGGTTAAGAGCGGAGTCCCCATGCATTAAATGCATGGGACTTGGGTTGAAAGGTGGTGTTGTAGGAGTAAGGGGGAGCCAGCCAGCCGAGAGTAATCATCAGGGATTGTGGACTACGTTAGGGTGGCCACAAAAGTCCCGAGCACGTGGTTGAATAGTGGTGTTTTGACTGGATTTGATTGGCATACGCCAAGACGTGACTTGTGTGCGCTAGTGATAACTGAGTCAACGGTTGATGACTGACACGTGGCAGTTTATTGGCGCATGCCAGCACAGGATTGGCGTAAGCAAGTTGGTTTTGCTGAGGCCATTTAGTTCTAGCTTGAAAGGTTTGAAAAGGGTTTGGATGAGGTTCGAAACGTTCAGAGCTCAAACACACCATCGGCCTCGGAATGCTCTTGACCTTAATCATCATTGGGGAACTACAAGATCTTAAAACAACGTTATTCGAATGGTCAGGTACCCAAGTAAAACTCAACTCATACCACATGCCTTTGAACTGCTTTAATGTTGTCGCTGACCGACTGTTTGTTTCATTTGTTGCTTGTTTTGTAGGTAGAGTGGGACCCATGGAGGAATTCGAAGGCAGAGCCTAAGTACCTGACGAGGAGCAGGGTGGTGATTGCGAGCCGCGTCCTTCTGGAGTCAGCCTTTGGGTGGCAGTGGTACTTGAGCGACCGGGTGACACGCCAGTCACTCGACTCGTCTGAGTTTATCACACCCGGGCCACTTTCGCCTCGTGCCTCACACACGGGCCAGTACACTTTGGCTGAGCTGCAGCGCTTCACTGTTCCGACAGACTTGATAGCTTTCTTGAGGTCTCAGCGGAACTATGCTATTTACCGGAGGCAGTACTTGGCGAGGCCACTAGGGGTGATGGAACACATAGCCGTGGAGAACGAGGCCTTGGAGGCTAGAGAGGAGAGGCGAGGCCGGAGCAGCAGGGCTTCTCGTTCGAGGGAGATGAGCGAATATGCCACAGCGACAGGCCTTCCTCGACTTTCTTTGACGCTGTCAGTGAGGGATGCGCAGGGAGAGGAGGCCACAGTGCAGTTCGATCCCACCAAGACAGAGCCAGCAAAGATCACAGGGCTGGTATGATGCACTTTTGTTTGTTGCACTTTCCTTTACTTCATATTTAGCACGTATATCTGGCTTGTATTCTGACCTTGATGAAACTGCAATACAGGCCCCGATGGAGTGGGTGCAAGACGCCGTGCGCTTGATGAAGGCTATGGAGAAAGAGTTTCACAAGATAGCAGGTGGCGCTTCTTTGCAGTTGCACTACCCTCCTCCAGCTCCAGCTCCTGTTGTGCAGCCCCAGGTATAACTTTCCATTCTTTTTTTGGTAGAATTGTTTTCAATACTTCCTGCACTCAGCATTTCAATATATTCAACATGTACAATGTATGCTAAATGATTGAATGAACATGCAGGGACAAACTAGGGCAGCTCCTAGGAGGAAGAGCGTGCGGCCTCCTCCACAGATAGGGATGGCCATCTCGGCCGATCCGTCTGAATCTGATCCAATCCGTTATCCGCTCCGAACAGATCGGATATTCGAAGATTTTTTCAGATATCGGAGCGGATTCGTTTTTTTTTTTTTTTAAATTCGGATATCGGATCAGATTTCCAGGTAAGTTTACCTCCGATCCGAATCCGTATCTGATCCGCTCCGAATGTCCCCCACTAAAAATACCTTTTATTTTTTATCTGTTAGGGTTATAACACAACACACCAAGCAGCAGCAGCTCTCACCTCTCTGGCAGAGAGGCAGCTGTAACATCAGTACATCTATAGATCTACTACTGACTAAGACTTCAAGGAATCAAGATTTCAAGTCCATCCCCTGCTCCCCAGTCAACTCCAACATCCACCCCACTCCCCAGTCGATGTCGAGTGTCGACCAGGGTACTCTCTCTCTCTCTCTCGTTCTCTCTCTATCTCTCTTTCTCTCTCGTTCTCTTTCTCTTTTTCTCTTTCGATCTATAATTGCATTCTGTAATATACTAATCTCTCTCGTTCTCTCGAGATCTGTTAGGGTTATTTCTTAATGGTGATGCCCCCTCCTCGCTCGAGATCTCCGACTCCAACCGGGCCAACCCTACGCTCGTCAAGGTAAACCGAATATCACAAAACAAACAGGTAACAGGTTCATTGATCTGCTCTATTCTTGGGTTTCTTTGAAAATCAGAAATTATTCTTCATTCTATCTCTCTGTCTCTCGATTTGTGGGTTTGAGACTGTGAATTTATACAGAAATTGCTGTGTTTACCCATGGTGTAACATCTTTGTGGGTTTTTAGGGTTAGTTATTGTAGGGATCTAGATTATATATAAGCTTACGTGGTCCAGGAATTTGTTACTCTGTTTATCCATGAATAACGAGATAGGGTAGAAAGGCCTGTTATATATTGGCTTTTTCTGATTATCCAACACTTGATATGTGCTTTTTCTGTTATACGTGGAAGTTATGGAGACGTTAAAATGAAATGAGTAGTTTTGGTTTGTGAAAAAAGTTCAGAAAGATTGTAATAGTTTTGGTTCATTTATGATGTTTCTTATTACTATTTGATGAGTGTCCAACTCAGTTTCTGTTTGGAATGTCAAATTTTTAGTTCTTTATATGCATGTGCATATCCTGCTGTAGCACTACTTTAAATGCATGTGATCTTGTGTTTATAAAAACTTTTATGTTTTTTAATATGTAGTGTGCCAACTGGGGAAAGCAACTCTACATCAACTGAAATTGAATCGAATGAGGCACAATTACCAACACTTGATAGTTCACAAGCAGAAACCGAGTCAAATCTCCCTACAAATGAACCAGAAGAACTTGGGTGTACTTCTGATGGTGATAAAATATTGTCAAAAGGTAAATGTAGGAGCACAATTTGGGAGCATTTTCAGAAAATAAAAACTAAGGACAATGGTGAAGAAAAAGCAAGGTGGTTGTATTGTAGAAAAAAGTTTGTTGGGAATAGTAAGAGTGGAACAACACATTTGAAAGATCATACTAGTTCTTGTTTCATGAAAAAAGCGATTGATAGCAAGCAGAAGTTTATAACACCTAGTCTTTTGATGGGGGAGGGCAAAAAGGCCAACATGCAATCATATAGCTATGATCCAGAAGTTGCTAGGAGACAACTGGCTTACATGATAATAATGCATGAGTACCCTCTAAGCATGGTGGAACATGCTGGGTTTAGGAGATTTTGCCATGCTTTACAACCTGCGTTTCATGTGATTTCTCGGAACACTATGAAGAGGGACATTTTTAAGATATATGATGTTGAGAAGCTAAAGACAATGAGGCTTCTGGAAAGAAACAAAAGTAGAGTTTCCTTGACTACGGATATGTGGACATCTATCAGTAAGAAAAGAGGGTTCATGGTTATCACGGCGCACATCATCGATGATTCTTGGAAGTTACAAAGCCGCATTCTTAAGTAATTTTAATTTTATGCAAGTTTAATTTTATGCAAGTTGTGTGTTGTTATTGTATATTCATACTTAATAGTAACTGTTTTATTTAGGTTTGTGTATGTGCCATGTCCACACACAGCGGAAGCATTGTGTCAGGTGTTGATGGATACCTTTTTGGAGTGGAATATTGATAGAAATTGTCTACTTTGACAGTTGATAATTGTACTACCAATGATGCAATGAATGATTTGTTGTTAGAAAAACTTGGAGGTGATCATATAAGGTGTAAGAGTTTGTTTCATGTGCGATGGGTTGCCCACATTCTTAACTTGATTGTGAAAGATGGTTTGGATGTCATTAAGTCTTCCATTGTGAAGGTTAGGGATAGTGTTGCTTATTGGACAGCAACTCAAAAGAGAGAAGAGACATTTGAAGGGGCAACTCGCCAATTGGGAATTACTTATGGTAAAAATTTGTCTTTTAATTGTCCTACAAGGTGGAATTCCACCTTTTTGATGCTTCAAACTACCATAAAATATAGGAATGCTTTTGGTTGGTTAAAACTCAAGGATCCCCAATATAAAAGTTGTCCAAATGATGATGATTGGAATTTGGCTGAAGAAATATGTGAGAGATTGGAAATATTCTACAAGGTCACTTTGTTGTTTAGTGGGACTACCTATCCTACTTCCAATTTATGTTTTCCAGATGTATGTGACATTAAAGTTAGATTGTCAGAGTGGGTCTGTTGTGGGATTGATGTAGTGGAGGAAATGGCCTTGAATATGCTTGAGAAATATGACAAGTATTGGGACAATACGCATGGATTTTTGGCAGTTGTAGTCGTGTTGGACCCAAGGTTCAAGATGTCCTTGATTGAGTACTACTATATAAGAATTTATGGAGAGCATGGTGTTGGGATGGCGGAGGACATTCGAATAAGGTGTTATGACTTGCTTACGTTGTACCAAGGTAAATCTTCAAGCAAGGCGCCGCCCTCTACCAATTTCAGGGATAGGACTTCTCTCTCTGATTATCTTGATCAACAAAAGAAAACTAAAACTGTGCATGTAAAGTCAGAATTAGATCGTTAGTTGGAGGAGGAGCAGTTACCAATGTGTGATGATTTTGATATATTGGCCTGGTGGAAATCTAATTGTTTAAAGTACCCTGTTTTGCAAGCCATAGCTAGGGATGTGTTGGCTGTGCATGTGTCTACTGTGGCATCGGAGTCCACTTTTAGCACTAGTGGTAGGGTGGTGAGTCCAAGTCGTAATAGACTTCACCCGAAGACTTTAGAAGCTTTAATGTGTACTCAAAGTTGGTTGGTGGCTTCAGAGAATGAATGTAATTTTGATAATCTTTTCTTCTTTTTCATACTATAATTTTTTTGTCTTTGCTAATATGCTATAACAATGATTGTTCTTAATTAAGTATTATTTTTCTTCAAGTAGAGGTTCCAACTGTAACGACCCTGATTTTTGGTCGTTAAAAATTTCGTTAAATATTTGAATTTTATTTTAATTTCCTTGTTGTTTGTCAAAATTACATTTTTACCCTTGAAAAATTATTTTTTTACGCTTTAGTCCGCTTAACAAGCCTAACTAGCTTTTAACCATCCGATTGGAGAAACTAAGCTAAGAAGTTATCTAGTTACTTTTCGCTAACCGCAAAATGACCGTTTTGCCCCTCGTGAACCTTTTGAACCTTTTGAACCTTTTGAACCCTAGACTAAGAATTTAATATTCTTTTTCATTTAATTATTTTGGTTTTAATCTTTGTCCATTGGACAATAAATGTTAGGGAAACTATTATCCATTGGATAATAGAAACCCCAATTGTTTATATTAAATGTCTACTTGGTTAAAGTACTATGAATAGTAAAAAGTAACTTTTTGATTACTATAAAGTACCTTTTTGATTATTTTAATATTAAAGGTTTCCTAGTAACTATTGTCCATTGGACAATAAGAGCTAGGAGGATTATTATCCTTTGGGTAATAAGTTTACTCTTCAACATAGTACATGGGTTGATTTATTTAATATTTTCTTTTAACCCCATGTGCCAAAGTACCCTTTTTTTTTTTAATATAAAAGTTACCTAATTACTATTGTCCATTGGACAATAGAAGTTAGGGGATTTATTACCCAATGGATAAAAGGGTTAGTCTTTCACAAAGTACAAGGATTTTATTAAACAATCAAGTCTTGGATTTTCCCATGTGATTTTGTGCATTAAATTATTGGGGTAAATCAAAGGGAAATCTTAGTCTTTCTAGCCCTAAGATCTTTTGGTACTAAAAGTACTACTATTGTAATGGTTTACTTGCATACATACATATATATATCATGTGAGAGAGAGAGAGAGAGAGGAGAGAGAGGCCGAATG
>BPLS01000145.1:5747768-5762593 GCA_019656275.1 Rhododendron kiyosumense | reverse complement strand
TAAGGCTTCCTAACTACAGCTCCTCTCGCTTCTTCATCCTAGCCAGCTCCTCAGCTCCGGATGCCTCCATGTGAACTGTTCATCTTGATCATCTACAAGGTCTGACACATTATACCGGCGTCGCCACCAATATAATATGCCAGGGTCACCACAAGGCAACACCGTGAGCTACAATGCTCAGTAGAGTAATCCCATACCTGCTAACCCATAAATTACAAACAAACGATTATAGGAATCAAACTAATAACGATAACACATCCACATTCTCGATCTAACGTTGGTGTCCAAGTTTTCCCGCGTTTCTCCTACGCGATTCATTGTAGACCGTGTCAATCATTTCTATTTACAAAACCATCTTTCAATATCATTTGCATTGGCTCCGTACCGCGGATAACCAAGCCATACACACCCAACCTCGGTTCCACCGGCTTCTCCCTCCTGGCAAGCTCCTCAGCTCCGAAGGCCTCCAAAGCATACATCTCGCCCTGTTCATCTAAGAGATCTGACACATTATACCAACGTCGCCACCAATATAATATGCCAGGGTTCCCATTGGCACACACAAAACTTGCATTGGCTCCTCTCCACGGATAACCAAGCCATATTACCAATAAGGCTACCACGTCCGGCCACATTGTGGTTTTCACAACCCACGCAATGGGCTACCAAGTCCGGCCACATTACGAGTCTAGCTCTTATTACAACATAACCCCCACAGGAGTACTTTATTACAAAAGGAAAGGAAACTAAGGCTTCCTAACTACAGCTCCTCTCGCTTCTTCATCCTAGCCAGCTCCTCAGCTCCGGACGCCTCCATGTGAACTGTTCATCTTGATCATCTACAAGGTCTGACACATTATACCGGCGTCGCCACCAATATAATATGCCAGGGTCACCACAAGGCAACACCGTGAGCTACAACGCTTAGTAGAGTAATCCCATAGCCACTAACCCATAACTTACAAACAAACGATTATAGAAATCAAACTAATAACGATAACACATCCACATTCTCGATCTAACGTTGGTGTCCAAGTTTTCCCGCGTTTCTCCTACGCGATTCATCGTAGACCGTGTCAATCATTTCTATTTACAAAACCATCATTCAATATCATTTGCATTGGCTCCGTACCGCGGATAACCAAGCCATACACACCCAACCTCGGTTCCACCGTTCCGGGTTCCCGAGTATCCTCACAATGGTTCCGCCGCACCGGGTTCCCATTGGCACACACAAAACTTGCATTGGCTCCTCTCCACGGATAACCAAGCCATATTACCAATAAGGCTACCACGTCCGGCCCTATTGGCAATCTTCACAAAGGGCTACCAAGTCTGGCCACTTCGTGGTTTTCACAACCCACGCAATGGGCTACCAAGTCCGGCCACATTACGAGTTTTCGTTCACACAACGGGCTACCAAGTCCGGCCACGTTGCGGTTTCACAATCCACACGATGGGCTACCAAGTCCGGCCACATCGCGGTTTCAAAACACATCTCATCATTATCCACACTCTAGGTGTTATGTTTCTACTTTCTCGGTTCTCGTGTCTCGTTACATGCAAAGACTCTGTGGTAGGACATATCACATACGAAATCACAAATCATGCTTCATAACCTTGAAATCAAACTAGCAAGATCATCTAATCATGCTCAAAACATAAGTTGACGAGTTCAACATACTCCCCATCCTTTTCATTAATTCAAAAGAACACCTTTCGAATATTATCATCAATAGCAATAGATAACCTTATCATAAACTAAAATAACAAAAGCTATACTAGGGAGAATGTGTAGAGATTAATCTACCTTGATCCGAAACTAGTCGGGGCCGAATAAGCTAGGTGGAATTTCTCCCGAATCTGGACCGAACTTCGGACGGCAGTAACTCGATCAATCTTTGGCCGAATAGAGTCATTCTTGGGTTGAAATCGAAGATCTCGAAACCCTCTACAACTCTCGTGAAGGAAGTTAATCCTAAAAACGAACTTAGGTTGGAGAAAAATGAGGGAAAAGAAAAGGACAGTAAACTGTCCAGAATTGAAAATCCAGAATTTTCACTGAACTTCGGATGATGATATCTTGGTCATTTCTTAACCGATTGGGGTGATTCTTGAGCCTAACTTCAAGGTTTCGAAGTGTTCTACAACTTTCCAGAATGAAGTTGATCCTAAAAACTAACCTAAGCAGGAGAAAATGGAGGATTTACGACGGGACAGTAGGCTGCCCAGAAAAACAGAAAATGGTTTCTAGAGAGAAAGAAGAGCAAATGCTTGAGGTGTGAGTTCAAAGCATGAGAATGGCCTTCTATTTATAGGCAAGAGCTTGGCCCTCTCCTCTCTCTCTCTCTCTAAGTCTCACCTTGACACTTGGCAAGAGATCATGGAAGATCAAAGGAAATCCTAGGCTTGCATGGCTATTCTTGTACCAAGATTTGATCTTGGATCAATTGAATGGCTAGGATTGATCCTTGGTGGGCAAGAAAGAGATTGGTACAAGATCCAAGGGTCTAAACTATTGCAAGGTGTATACAAGAGTACAATGGAGTTAGGATTTGGCTTGGAAGAATAAGATCTCATGGATTTGAAGTACAACAAAAATCAAGGCCAAGATATACATCAAATCTCCTTCCTCCTTTCTTCCCTCCTTCCTTCCTCTCTCTCTCTCTCTCTCTCTCCGGCCTCTCTCTCCTCTCTCTCTCTCTCTCTCTCTCTCTCTCTCTCTCTCTCTCTCTCTCAAGTACACACACATATATATACACATGTATACTACAATTAAAATATAGTACTTTTGGTACTATGAGATCAAAAGATTTAAGGGCAAGATTTTCCCATCCAACTAATCAATAGGCACATGTGTACAATGCTAATATTTAAGTTTCCCATGTGCTAGTATAATATATACACATGTACCTATGTATCTTAGGAATATCAAAATCCCAATTTTAAATAATAAAAGAGTACTAATGAAATTTCAAGCCTTTAAACAAAAAGTAAAATAATAGTACTTAGCCCACATGGGTTTAAAGGAAAAGATTAAATTAATCAACCCATGTACTTTGGGTGGAAGAACAACCTATTACCCAATGGGTAATAACCACCCTAACTTTTATTATCCAATGGATAATAGTTGCTAGGAAGATTAAATAATAAAATAATCCAAAAAGGTACTTTAAAGTAATCAAAAAGTTACTTTTTACTATTCATAGTACTTTTAACCAAGTAGACATTTAATATAAACAAATGGGGTTCTATTATCCAATGGATAATAGTTTCCCTAACATTTATTGTCCAATGGACAAAGCTTAAAACCAAAAATATTTAAAAGAAAAAGAATAATCAAATCTTAGTCTATGGTTCAAAAAGTTCAAAGGGTTCACGAGGGGCAAAACGGTTATTTTGCGGTTAGGGAAAAGTAACTAGATAACTTCCTAGCTTAGTTTTTCCAATCGGATGGTTAAAATAAAGTTAGGCTTGCTAAGCGGACTAAAGCGTCAAGAAATAATTTTTCAAGGGGCAAAAACGTAATTATGGCAAACTTTGAAAATTAAAAGCAAATCCAAGTAATAAAAATAAAATTCAAATATTTAACGAAATTTTTAACGACCGAAAATCAGGGTCGTTACAACATGACTGCTTTAGATGCTCAATTTAGATAGTCTATCGCCAATGTCGATGCACAAATCAAGACCTCCATTGCATCTATGAAGAATGACATGATCATAGTGATGGAGGCAATGCAAGAAATTAGTGATAAGCTTCAAACCAGACCTCCTCCACAGTCCAAGCAGCCCAAAGAAGAAGTGCCTGATACAGATCCCAAGCTGGCTACTCTTATGGCCAAAATTAGCAAGCAAGAGGAATCTGTTTAAGAGACTAGGCAACTTGGGAAAGGAGAGGTCGACATGAGCAAGCTGTGCTTATTCCCTAATGCCAAGTTACTGAAAAAGTTCAAAGGCGTGGACTTTACGAAGTTTGACGGCACTAGTGATCCGAAGGCACACCTCCAGGGGTATGTTAGCTCTCTTTCCATGCGAGGGATCGAAAAGGAAGCTATGGCATAGTTATTCCATGTGTCTATGTCCGGTCCCGCTTACACTGGTTCCTTAACCTCGAGCCATCCAAGAAAAAGACTTGGGAAGACATTGGGACAGCCTTTGTAGCCCAATACGACTTCAGTGTCGATCTAAAAATGACCACCCGGGAGTTAGAAAGCAATAAGATGGATGACAAGGAAAGCTTTGCTGACTTTGTAAAACGTTGGAGAGCAAAGGCTGCACAAATGCAGAACAAGCCAGATCTTAAGGAATAGATACAAATCATAACCAAGAACTTACGAAGCTCCTTTGCCCTATACATGGTTCTTTCTTAGGCCACCCCAAACTTCAAAACTTTCTATGACTCTGGATTGGCCGTAGAGGAAACTTTACGGGATGGCACCTTGGAGAAAAAGGAAACAGGGTCAAAGTCTAAAAGTGCATATTCCAGTAACAGCAACATTCTTTTTGGGAATACTAATCAGGCCGGAACCACATCTGCCAAGCCCGCGAAAGTTAACCAATTTTTTGAAAAGCCAAATCCCAAAACAAAGCCTTCACCCAATTCAACACCCCTAGATCTGCCTTACTCAAGAAACTCACGGAAGCCAGGGTGTTGAAACCTCTTCAACCACCACAAACCATCCCACCAAATCTAAACCAAAGTGTTTATTGTGAATTCCACCAGATGCCTAGCCATGCCACCAACAATTGCATCCGCCTTCGTCATGAGATCCAAAATCTCACTGATAATAAGGTTATTGATATCCCTCCTCCCGACAAATCAAATGCCATCTTAAACCCTTTATCACAACATAACACCACTTTCTGTGTTAACCAAATCGCCTTAACCCCGAGACAAACTGCCCAAGATTTTGATCCAACCCTCTTCATCACTCATAATACCGGACCTAAACCCATTGTGAAAATTCCCAAGGAAACTGCTCTTTGCTTTCTGTGGAATGCGGAGATCTCATTTCTGATTGGGAAAAATTCGAAGCAGCCAATTTGCAGAAGAACGTTGAGCCACCATTCGAGCCCGGATGGGAAGTTGATTGGCAGAATGTTCATGTTGACCCCCTTGATGGATTTTCTCTGCACATGATGTTTGAAGGCCAGAATGATCAGACCCCTCAAGAAGTTCTCTGATGGGAATGGGATCCAACCCCGAGCGAGTATCAACTTTTAGCTCAAGATGACCCCCTGGATATGTTTTCTCTACCTGCAATGTTTGCTGAAGAATACCAACCTGAGATGACAACCTATGGTTGGCCAGAACTTGTTCCAGACTTTTACTATCTTAGTAATTTTGGCAACGGCATTGACTATACCCCATGGTAGCCGAATCTAGGGCTTCCAGAACCAAAAGAAGAAGTGGCCAGCAGTGAATTTAACCCCATGGATTACCTCATGGAAGAAACGGAATCAGAACCATCAGTCACCTTCCCAAAGGACATTGATGTTGCCATGATGAATTTATGGGAAGACAAACCGGGGGCCAAAGTAAATCCTTGGACCAGCTCCGAAGTTGTCAACATAAAAGTAGGAAATGAGGAATGGACTGTGAACAAGACAGTAATGGAAGTTGAGCAATGGAAACTAGAGGACCTTTAGGAAGACCTAGTTATCGCTAATCTAGCAACCAACCTCCAAGATACCACCATTGGAGCCAAGCACAAAGCATCCATCGATTTATGGAGTGAGGTCAAAGTACCGCTAGATTGACCATCTGACCAGGAGTGGTCGTATCTACCAACCCCTCAACCTCCAAATTGAGGAATCCTCTAACCCTACAGCTCCACCAGCCAAAGAGCCCTCAAATCCTTTCATTACTCCAACCAAAAATACTCTCCCGCCTTTTGCTCCACCAGATAAAGAACCCTCCCGTCCTGAGAAAAGCCCCGAGGGAATGATTAAGCAACAACTAGAACAAAATCAGGCCAAAATGTCTGTTTGGGATGTACTTGTTCACTCCACACGCCATCTTGAATGACTCATTCAAGCCCTTTCCTACTTGAAAGTTCCTGCTGCAATAACTCCCGATGAGTTTGTCGCGCTTATCAAAACCATACCTATCAAGCATGCCATAACCTTCACTGATCGAGACTTGTCCGCTGAAGGAACCGATCATAACAAACCACTCCATGTTACTCTGACGTGCCGCGATAAATGGGTCCCAGTAATTCTAGTCGACAATGGGTCAGCAATCAATGTTTGCCCATTCCATGTTGCTTACTGCTTGGGGTATAAAAATAAGGATTTTTCTCCATCAGAAGTCAAAGTCCGAACATATGATAACACTCGTCGAGATGTGGTCGGGACCTTTGTGCTTCCAATGACCTTCGGGTCCTATCAGACTAAGGTGGAATTTCACATAGTAAGTATCCCCGCTTCCTTCAACTTGTTGTTGGGAAAACCTTGGCTACATCGACCCGATATCATGGCCATACCCTCTACTCTCCATCAGAAAATTCGCTTGGGACTTGAAACGGGCATGCTTACTATTCACGAGGACTCTGGGATTTGTGCGCCTACTGAAGACAATGCCCCGCTTTTAGAAATCCAGCATAGGGAGGAAGATATCGCTCTAGGCGGCTTCTCGCTAGATACCTCTAATTCCGTCTTTTCAGTCATAATTGATAATGACTTTGTCATCAGCAATGTCGCCATTAAGTCATCAGCAATGACTTTGCCAGGACTGGGATTGGGAAAGAACTTGCAAGGACCTGTAAAGTTTGAAGCTCGCAGAACCCAGATGCGCGCTACTGGCCTTGGCTATGTGTCCTCAAATGGTAGTAAGGTGAAAAAGGGAGACAGATTGAAAGATTATTTTGTTAAAGAAAAGGCAAAGCAGGTCTACCGGGGGGAGCCAGAACCATTTTGGGATAAAAAAACTAATACTCTGCTACCAGGGTTTGGCATATTTGCTAATGATGTCTGGCTAGAAAGTGAGGGAGAATTTAAGGCCACAAAGAAGCTAGCAAAACCAACCGATTGGTTTGAAGTCCTTAACATGGGGAGTCTAGCGATCCTATTTAGGGAGGACAAATCAAGGGGTACAATCATAGAAGCTAAAGTGCTGATGCTAGGACAGGAGGTCCTCAAAGACCCAACTTCGCTTATCATGGATGCCACTGGAGATTATAAGAATTGGATTTTAAAAACCAAGTGCAACATGTCATGGTTCTGATTCTGAGTCTGAGTCATTCGAGTCCTTCGAGTCTTTTGAGTCTGTTAAGTCCGAATTGGTGCCTCTTGGCCCAACCCCTCATATTCTGTACTTCGAGTTTGAGTCTACCCAGATATATGGTGCCCCCGAGGCCTTCGTTGATGATGAAATAAATGAACCTGATTCCGCTTACTCCCTTAATTTTGAAATAAATTGTGTCGACCCTGACGATGAAGAGATCGATTTCGATTGGAACATCCCTAAAGAAATCTGATCTCTAATCAAAAGGGAAGACGAGCGACATGCTCAGCCTGTAAAAGTAGAAGTCATTTTAATAAATTTGAGAGATGAAGGGAATCCCAAATGATTTAGATTGGTTCCGCGCTCTCTGCAGAAGAGCGTCAAGCTCTCATAAGTTTGCTGAAAGAATTTGAGGATGTTTTCGCATGGTCACATGCTGATATACCCGGAATCGATCCCAAAATCATGGAACACCGGATTCCTCTTCATCCCGATGCAAACCTGTAAAGTAAAAATTGAGATGTATGAAACACGACTGGGTGCTTAAGATAAAAGAGGAAGTCACTAAACAAATTAATGCGGGGTTTTTGATGGTAACTGAATACCCTCAGTGGGTCGCAAACATTGTTCCCATCCCTAAAAAGGACAGGAGAATTAGGGTCTGTGTCGACTTCAGGGACCTAAATAAAGCAAGTCCAAAAGACGACTTCCCACTTCCACACATAGATGTGCTAGTTGACAACACCGCTGGGCATGCTTTACTTTCTTTCATGGATGGTCTTTCGGGATACAACCAAATTCTCATGGCCTCGGAAGATCGGAAGAAAACCACATTTATCACTGAATGGGGAACTTATTGCTACCGAGTGATGCCTTTCGGGCTGAAGAATGCAAGATCCATTTATCAATGAGCCGCTATGACCTTGTTGCACGACATGATTCACAAGGAAGTAGAGGTTTACATTGACAACATGATTGTCAAGGCAAGGGAGCGAGAAGGACACCTACCTGCACTCAGGAAGTTCTTCGAGAGAATCAGAAAATACAGGATGCGTCTCAACCATGCCAAGTGCACGTTCGAGGTTACAGCTAGAAAAATGCTTGGGTTCATGGTCACCACTCGAGGAATTGAGGTTGAACCATCAAAGATCAAAGCTATTCTAGAAATGGAGCCGCCTCGGTCCAACAAGGATGTAAGAAGTTTCCTCGGCAAGGTGCAGTTTATTAGTCGATTCATTGCCAAGTTAACTTCAACCTGTGAGCCAATTTCACACCAGCTAAAGAAAGGTGTGCCATTCAAATGGGATGACAAGTGCCAAAAAGCCTTTGAAGTGATCCGAACTTATCTACAAAATCCACCGGTATTGACGCCTCTCGTATCGGGAAAACCTTTGATCCTATACCTGTCAGTCACTCCGTCTTACATGGGGTGTATGTTAACACATGAAGGAGACGATGGGGTTGAAAAGGCTGTCTACTATCTGAGCAAAAAGATGGTTGGATGTGTTGGGCGCTTGTCTGGGCTTCCAAGAAACTAAGACATTATATGCTGGCCTATTCAGTGAAGTTAATTTCTCAAATGGATCCCCTCAAGTACCTATTTGAGAAACCAGCCCTTACCGGAAGAACGGCGCGGTGGCTGCTGATGTTGTCAGAGTTTGAATTAAAATATGTCACTAGGAAGTCCGTAAAAGGGAGAGCTGTTGCTGACTGCCAAGTTGAAGGAGGTGAAGATGCCGAGTTTAAATTTCCCGACGAAGACATAATGACTCTAGCTGAAGATGTTTGGAAGTTGTACTTTGATGGAGCTGCTAATCAAAAAGGGTTTGGAATTGGCGTGTTACTAGTAGCACTTGATGGGTCCCACATTCAAGCTAAACTTTGAAGTTACCAACAATCAAGCGGAGTACGAGGCCTCCTTTGGTAGGTATGGAAGCAGCAATCGAAATTGGCATAGAGAAACTGGAAGTGGTAGGAGATTCCAACCTGGTGGTGTCACAGGCCAACGGTGACTGGAAAAACAAGGATGAGAAGCTAAAGCCGTATCACCAAGATCTTGAGGACCTCATTCCTCATTTCAATAAGGTAACCTTTACTCATGTACCGAGACTCAAGAATCAATTCGCAGATGCATTGGCAACACTGGCATCCATGGTTGAAATTTCTATTGGGGTGAAGCTAAGGCCAATCGTAATTGAACAAAGGGATACCCCGACATACTGACATGTCATGGTTGTTGATTAACTCAATGATAGTCACCCTTGGTATTATGACATTTGGAAGTTTGTGGAAAGAGGAGAATACTCCATCAAAGGAAGCAAGAAAGACAAAATCACCCTTCAAAGGATGGCAGCTCAGTACATAATTTGTGGAGGAAATCTATATCGGAGGTCGCACTGTGGCATGCACAAGTTATGTATCCATGGTGTGGAGACAAGAAGGGTGATGGAAGAAATTCATGAAGGAGTATGTGGCCCTCACATGAACGGCATAATGCTCGCCAAAAAGATCCTCAGGTAGGGGTATTTCTGGTCCACCATGGAGACAGAATGTGTAGGATATGTGCGTTTGGAATCGACATCATTGGCAGGATTGTGCCAGCAGCCTCAAATGGTCATAAGTTCATCCTAGTGGCTGTTGATTACTTCACAAAATGGGTGGAAGCCGCTTCGTACACCACTCTAACTACTGTTCAAGTTGCACATTTTATCAAGCAAAACATCATTTATCGATATGGAGTCGCTCAGGCGTTCGTGTCGGACAATGGGGTTCATTTCAAGGGGCGAGCTAGGGAAGTTTTGAATGAGTTCCAGATCCAAGTGCATAAGTCAACGATCTACCGACCGCAGACTAATGGAGCCGTAGAAGCAGCCAATAAAATAATTAAGACCATTCTGGAAAGGACTACTCAATCCGCAAAAGATTGGTATGAGCACCTACCGCTGGCCTTATGGGGATATCGAACGTCTGTACGCTCACCAACAGGGGCAACCCCCTATTCCCTAGTTTATGGTATGGAGGCCGTACTTCCCATTGAGTTGGAAGTTCCATCCCTTCGCACTATGATCAAGTGTGAGGTTCAGGAGGCAGAATGGCTGAGTAATAGGTTTGAGGAGTTCATGTTGTACGATGAACGTCGATTGAGGGCTCTCTATCACATTAAGGGATACCAGAGAAGGATCGCCCATGCGTTTAATAAGAAAGTAAAACCTAGGGATTTGATGGAAGGCGATATGATTTTGAAGGAAATCTAGGTACTAGTCTATGACCCACGCGGGAAGTTCCGACCAAAGTGGTCTGGGACATACATCATCAAGACCATCCTGTTTGAAGGAGCAACGCAGCTTATTGACTTGGATGGAAACGAGTTCTCAACCTTGGTCAACCTGGATCAACTCAAATTGTAACGACCCTGATTTTTGGTTGTTAAAAATTTCGTTAAATATTTGAATTTTATTTTTATTTCTTGGATTTACCTTTAAATTTCTATAAATTGTCAAAATTACGTTTTTGCCCTTCAAATTTGATTTCGTTGCGCTTTAGCCCATATAGCAAGCCTAATTAGCTTCTAACCAGCTAGTTGGAGTAACTAAGCTAGTAAGCTATCTAGTTATTTTTCCCTAACCGCAAAATGACCATTTTGCCCCTCATTGGAACCTTTGAACCTTTTGAACGCTAGACTAAGAATTTTAATATTCCTTTTCTTTTAATTATTTTGGTTTTATTCTTTGTCCATTGGACAATAAATGTTAGGGAAACTATTATCCATTGGATAATAGAACCCCATTTGTTTATATTAAATGTATATTTGGTTAAAGTACTAAGAATATTAAAAAGTAACTTTTTGATTACTTTAAAGTACCTTTTTGGATTATTTTATTATATAATCTCCCTAGCAACTATTATCCATTGGATAATAAAAGTTAGGGTGGTTATTATCCATTGGGTAAAAGGTTAAATCTTTCACCTAGTACATGGATGGATTAATCTAGTCTTTTTATTTATCCCCATGTGCCAAAGTACCCAATATTTTAATATAAAAGTATTTAATACCAAGATTTCCTAAAGTACCCTTATTTATGTTATGTTAGGGTTTTGATTCTTCCTTGATACATAAGTACATATGTGTATATATATATTAGTACTTGGAAGTTATTTAATTAAGTATTGTATACATGTGTTTAAATGGAAAATCCTAGGCCTTAAAAGTCTATATTGATCTTTAGTACTAAAAGTACTACTTTTTTATTTTGTTTACTTGAACATTTATACATGCATATATATGTATTGTACCTTGAGAGAGAGAGAGATAGAGAGAGAGAGAGAGAGAGAGGGAGAGGAGAGAGAGGCCGGAGAGAGAGAGAGAGAGAGAGAGAGAGAGAGAGAGAGAGAGAGAGAGGAAGGAAGGAAGAAGGAAGGGAAGATTTGGATTGTACCACCATGATCTTCCATTATTTTTCATATCCTTGGTAGTTATTCTTCCAACCAAAAATCTTAATCTCCATTGTACTCTTTTGTACACCTTGCAATTGTTAGACCCTTGGATCTTGTACCAATCTCATCTCCACCACAAATTAGTTCCAAGATCAAATCCTAGCCATGCAAGCCTAGGGATTTGCCTTTGATCTTCCAAGATTCATACCAAGTGTCAAAGTGAGACTTAGAGAGAGAGAGAGGAGAGGGCCAAGGCTTTGCCTATAAATAGAAGGCCATTCTCATGCTTTGAACTCACACCTCAAAGCATTTGCTCTTCCTTCTCTCTAGAAATCTCGGATTCCAGTTCCTGGCAGCCTACTGCCTTTCGCAAATCCTTATTTTTCTCCTGCTTAGAGTAGTTTTTAGAACCAACTTCCTTCTGGAAAGTTGTAGAGCACTTCGAAACCTTCAAGTTAGACCCAAGAACCACCCCAATCAGTTAAGGAATGACAAAGTTATTGTCATCCGAAGTTCAGTAAAATTCTCGGATTTCTATTTCCAGACAGCTTACTGTCTTTTGCTTTACCCCCATTTTTCTCCAACCTAAAGTAGTTTCTAGGATTAACTTCCTTCATGAGAGTTGTAGAGGGTTTCGAGATCTTCGATTTCAACCCAAGAACGACTATTCGGCCAAAGATTGACTGAGTTACTGCCATCCGAAATTCGGTCCAGATTTGGAACTTTAACCGCCCGTAGAATTTTTCAACTCGCTTATTTCGGCCCCGACTAGTTTCGGATCAAGGTAGTTTAATCTTCTCCTTCTAACTCTAGTACCGTTTCAAATCATATGTTAAAAAAAATGGATGTTATTTAGAAGTAATTTTGATCATTACTTTTAAAAGTAGATAAGGTTATCTTTTACTAAATGTTGGAAATGAATGGTTTATTTTCAAGATGTTTCAAGCATGCTATGTAGCTTAGAGTTGGATGATCTTGTTGGAATGAAATGCATGTTTGTATGTAAAGTCTTACACCGCAGAGTCTTGCATTAGAACGAGACACGAAAATCGGGAAAGTAGAAACATGGCACCTAGGGTGTGATTTAACAAGAAAGATGTAATAACTCTGAATTTTATTGAATAAAAAGTTATTTTTATTATTCGAGTTATTAATTTTAATTGCTTGAATTACGTTAATTCTTGTATTTTGTCAAAATTACACTTTGGTCCCTCAAGTTTCATTTTTTGCACTTTAGTCCTACTTAGCAAGCCTAGTTAGCATCTAACCATCCGGTTAGAGTAACTAAACCGAAAAGTCACCTAGTCTTGGCAAAATTACCGTTTTGCCCTTCGTTGGAACTTTTTGACCCTTTTGAACCCTAGACTTTAAATTTTAATATTCATTTTCTTTTAATCAAATTGGTTTATTTCTTTGTCCATTGGACAATAATGGTTATGAAAACTATTATCCATTGGGTAATAGAATCCCATTTGTTTATATTAAAAAGTATACTTACTTTAATGTACTTTTTGATTATTATATTATTTAAAGTGGCCTAATAGCTATTATCCATTGGATAATAGATGTTAGGGGAAATTTTATCCATTGGATAATAGGGTAAATCTTTCAAAGTACTATTGGACCATTAAATTAATCATTTTCTTTAATCACATGGGAAAGTACCATTATTTTAATCAAAAGTGCATAGTTACTAAAGTACCCTTTTATTATTTTTTATTGAAATTTCAACCACCTTTATACATGTATATATATGTGTATATATGTATTGTACCTAGTTGCATATTATATTGCCTAAAGTACCCTAGGAAGATTTATGAGTTGGTAAGTGAATCCTAGCATTGAATCTACCTTGGATTTCAAAAGTACTAAGATAATACTTGTTTATTTGATTTCTTTCCATTGTATGACATATATATGCATATATATGTGTGTGTACCTTGCAAGAGAGAGCCGAGAGAGAGAGAGAGAGAGAGAGAGAGAGGGAGAGGCCGAGAGAGAGAGAAGGGAGAGGAGAGAGAGAGAGGAAGGAGGGAAGAGATTTGATTTGAAATCTTGGCTTGATTTTGGTTGTACTTCTAATCCTTTGGATTTCTTTTCTTCCACACAAAATCCTAACTCTATTGTACTCCAATATTCACCTTGCAACTTCTCAACCCTTTGATCATGTACCATTCTCATCTCAACCATCTATTTGATTCAAGAATCTCACCAAGGTACACCATAGCCATGCAAACCTAGGATTTTCCATTGATTTTTCCATCAAAGTTGGATTTTTCTCAACCCTTTGATCATGTACCATTCTCATCTCAACCATCCATTTGATTCAAGAATCTCACCAAGGTACACCATAGCCATGCAAACCTAGGATTCTTGCATTGATCTTCCATCAAAGTTGGATTTGATTTGGATTAAAAATTGGGGAATGGAGGAGAGAGAGAGGGCCAGCCAAGGAGAGAGAGGGGGCACCCTTTGCCTATAAATAGAGAGCCATTCTTCACTTGAAAATCACACCTCAAAGCAATTAGCTCCTCCTTCTCTCTAGAATTCCAAGTTTCTTTGTTCTTAGTTCAAAACTCTCTTTGTTCTTGTGAGTTCTTGAGCGAAACCACCAAACCACTTCCAAAACCACCCAACGATCCTAAAAGTAGTGTAGTAGTAATTAGGAAGTTGTTTCTAGGGAAAGTTTTCCAAAACTTTTCCTTTCGAAGCAATCGGAGGGCCGTTACGCTGCCGAAATCAACCCGACGTCCAAACCACCGCCTAGGAGAACGGTAGTGATCCTTACCTAGTTTTTAAAAGCTTACTTTATTTTTGTAAAATAGTTGTAATCTTACTATATGAACCTCTACTTACTTTCTTAAAGCTTTAAAGAGACTTTAATCGTTGTTTGAAAAGTAAAAATGCATGATTATGTTGTTTATGGTATTCAAGCATGCTACGTGACTTAGATGTTCTTATTATACTATTTCGAAGTTGGAATGAATGCATATTGTATGAAAAAGTCCCACACGCGGAGTCTTGCATGAAAACGAGACACGAAAACCAAGAAAGTAGAAACATGGCACCTAGGGTGTGTTTAACGAGGTTGTTGTGTTTTCCCGGTTGGAAAATATCTTCGAAACTACGTAATGACTATTTCAAGGGTATTACGTAAGTGTGTG